>BTPG01000001.1:271018344-271057123 GCA_036245525.1 Semisulcospira habei
TCTTACCACATGATACAATAAGAAAGCGCGACGATACACGTAAAGCACTGAGTGTTGTAGCCATTGCGAGCTTCAAGGTATAAAGATGCTGAAACTCCATATCTGACAAAACAGCCAGTACAGTTGCTACTGCTTTATCAAAGAAGAGGAGCGAGCGGGTGGAGGCGTGGAGGTGGGCGGCGCGGAGATTAAGATAACTCGCGCCGCGCTGAGTAGCGCGCGAGTTGCGTAAATTGAGTGCGATCTGAATTCAAAGGTGCAGTTAATCAGTTATTTGCGAAGCATGGCGTAATGGTCAGACGAGGCATTCCAGGTGTGCACAGATCACAGGCAATTGTTGAAAACTTTAACAAACAGTTATCAGAAAGACTTTTCAGTTACCAGTATTCTAAGGAACTCATGCATGACACCCGTAACACTGAGTGGGTTAAGAGATTACCACATGTGATAAAAGCAATGAACAATGAAGGACACCCAAAACCTGCTGATGCTATTAAATTGAAATCAATTACAGAGCCAAAAACAGGACCAACCCCAGGAACAGACACAAGTTTATTTACCAAACAGGTGAGATATTTATATCAACCAGGTGAGGCTGAGAACGACGTAAAGCGCAGGGCAACAGACCCCATCTGGTCAACATCTGTACACAATATAAAAAAAAAAATTCCCGGTCCTGACGGTCCAGACGCAACAATATATTACCTGTACGACCCTGCGCCACAGAGGGCATTTGTCAGAGAAGAATTACAGATTATTCCCCCAGACACCGTTACTCATTTCAGTAACTAAGTCGTCAATTAATTCATCAACCAGTTCATCACAAATGTCTTCAGATAATTTGAGCCTGTAATGTCCGGGTGCATAAGCTTTTTCCTTACTGTGAAACACACGTTTCGTGTCTCCAACTGCCAGTGACTTTTTGTGTGTTTGGATCATTTCAAGATTATGTTTATTTGATCTCAGTGACTTGTTTGGATAATCAGGCATCAATGCACCATCTAACACTTGCTTGTAATGTTCATGACGTATGTCTTTATTTTTTATTGCTGTTTTTTTTTTTTTTAATTCCTATGGCTTTTGACTGACTTCCCTTTTGGTGCAGTATAGAATACATTTTGGATCTCAGTCCAACGTACTCAACTATTGGCACACCATTTAGTTCATCTTTAAACTTAACAGGCACTTTTTTGTTTTGTGTGCTAAACAGTGGATGATCTTTAGGATAGTCACCCCACCCGGGTCTGCCCTGGGGGACTTGGGTGGGGTTGACTACTCTTTAGTTCCCAGGGTCACCCTGGTCATCCCCACAGGGTGGGTTTTCCCTTCTATTCTGGGGCATGTGTTTCTGTCTACCCTTGGTCCATTCACCTGTATTTTCCTTTTTTAAACTCTCCCTACTGTCTGCGCTGCCTGTAGCTCTTGATGTTGGGTGTATGTTGCTAGATGGTCTTGGCTTTATTTAGGCCCCGTGTCGTAGGTTTATTTAACGTATTGGACCGACTGGCGACATACATTCAATATTCTGGGTTTTTTTTTTCACGAGCGGTGCAGGCACGTCCTGAGAAAGCCTTGTTGCTGTCGGGACGTTAAGCAATGTACAATCAATCAATCAATCAATCTTTAGGATAGTCAGATGTGTCATACATGTGTAACTGTCTTTTCATGTCTTCATAAAAGTCTTCAGTAGGCACATCAATGATCATAGAGTCAGTGTCAGTGTATAACAATCAACACTCAGGATACTTTGGTTTGAAGTAATCATAATAAAATTCAAGCATCAACAGTTTTGACAACTCAAGAATTGTCATACCAATGAATACTGGCTTGTCCAGTTTGACAATCTTTTTTTTGAGTGACACAGCATACAATGATGAATAAAACTCTTTGTACCCTGTGTACTGTCGCTTACCTGTAAGTTTAATTGCACCCAATTCAGTTGTGACCAGTCTCACATCTTTTCTGTGATGAGGATTTTCCATTGTCTTGCCAAAACAGGCATTGTTCATAAGCTTAAAGAAGTCTTTGTCAAATGCAGTGTTGCCGTCTCTGGCACGAAGGGTTGTGTTCTTCATTATATAATCTTTCATGAAAGCACTCTGATCAAATTGAATGCCTCTGTGAACTTTCTTTAGTACTAACCTGTGTCTGATGTAAAACTGCAGCAATCGATAGTGACAATTGTAATTGAATTTGTCATTCAAATTTGGTACAAGTTTAGTGTCTTCTTTTTTTCCTGTCATACTCATTTTCTCAACAGCTAAGGGATAATCATTATGGTAATCATGTAAATGGTGTGGGTACTCCAGGTCGACTTCAAAGATCCAACCCTTCGCGTCGTTTCGGTCAAGAGTCATAATATAGTTTGTTAACCCTGACTCTGTTACATCATACTGTGACAAATCATAGAGACAAAAGTTTTTCAAGGGCAATAACTCACACATCGCCCAGCCATACAAATTGTTAGCGTCTACATAAATGAATGACCTTGACCTTGAGGGGTCAAAGTCAAGGTCATCTAGATATTTGTTGTTGGCCTTGGCATAATTGTTCGCTGCAATACTTATCCCTCCTCTCAATCCACGTTCCACCATATCACCCATCGTCCGATCAGACAACAGGTCTATAGATATCTTACTGGATTTCAAAAATGCATCCCATGACATGTCAGGACTAGTTATGTAACAAGCAGGGTCAAGTTTGTAGTGAAACAACCCCTTTTCACGGTAACTTTCAAATACGTCTGCTAGCAAGCAAACGTCAGCTTTCAAGTACTGGTCATGGTAGTCACCAATCGTCTGACACCCCAACTTCCCCCATGCATCAAGAGCATGCTGATATTCAGAGTCAGAAATACCTTTACCAGTTAGTGTGGAATAAAATTTCTCTTTTGACGGTAGTCTTGTTTCCTCAAACACAACCCAGTGATCAATGTACTCGTACGGATACACACCTTTTTTAATCAAGTCTGGCTCAAAATATTTACTTGTTATTGGATACTCAGTCAGTCCTTCTGCAAGACTAACATACCTTTCACAGGGCAATCTGAAGTTAAAAAAAAAATCACCCTCAGGCAGGATTCAATGGATTAATTACACCCCCCCCCCCCCCCCACACACACACACAAAAAAGAAACCTGTCTGTAACAATACACAAAATGTAAAAAAAAAAAAAAAAAAAAAAAGCCCACAATTATTGAATTAAGAAAACAATTGTTCTGATACATGACATACAAAAACCATCTCTGAATGTATACACACAGATGTTCAGGTACTGGCAATAGGATCTGTAAACATAACAGATTTTGTACACAGCACATTTTTTACCTGCTCCCATAAATAACTTTCATACAGATTAACAGAATATACTGACATAATTCGATTGGAGACTAAATTTCCTCCTAAACATACAGGATTTGGCACAAACAACATTGGTTATGAAAAGAAAGAAGAGAATCTCATGAATTGTCCTTATTAACCCTTTTCATCCTAATACACACATGCTTGAAATTAATTTGACTATGATAATTCAAGGGTGGTGCCAGAATAGCTTGGCACCTGAGACACCAAGCTATTCTGGCACTACCCATAAACTAAAATGGTTAATCTGTCGCAAAATTTGTAATGTAGCCTTTAAGCAAATCTGACAAAATCAGCCTCTGGATTGAATGGGTTAAAAATAGTATCAAATAAAACCTTAAATGTAATGGGGAGGAGGGGGTGGGGGGGGGGGGAGTAAAAGTTCATGCATGCAGCCAGTTAGCATTTTAATAACTTGCAACTAAAACCAGGTTTGCTCTACATTGCTTGAAAGCCCTAAACTAGCCAGTAGCTGCCATCACTTTTCAAACATAAACACTTCTGCAACAGATGGTTACAAAACATGTATGTCTTATTAAAATGTTATGTGCAACAACAAAAAAACATGAGGCAAGCTTAAGTGATCAGGCAAACTATACTTGTAAAAATAAACAATATGTTTACAAGCATCTTGGCCCGACTGACTTAACAGTGTAGCAAACTGAATATTTGAATCAGAATGAAACTTAATATTGCAATCAAAATTAGTTTAATTTTCTTCTGTCATGGACAGTTTAGTTGAAATTAATGTCCAATGTTTGAAGTTGATGTTGCTTTGACCGGAAAAAAAGTTAATTAAAAATTCTAAGATGGTAGACAGAAATGACAGATCTATACCATATATAACCATTACACAACATATATTTTATAACGTTTCATAACAAATGATGATTGTACATTGCTTAACGTCCCGACAGCAACAAGGCTTTCTCAGGACGTGCCTGCACTGCTTGTGAAAAAAAAAACTAAACAGAACATTGAATGTATGTCGCCAGCCGGTCAAATACATTAAATAAACCTAACACATGGGGCCTAAATAAAGCTAAGACCATTTAGCAACACACATCCAATATCAAGAGCTACAGGCAGTGCAGACAGTAGGGAGAGTTTTAAAAAGGCAAATACAGGTGAATGGACCTCGGGTAGACAGAAACACATGCCCCAGAATAGAGAGAAAAACTCACCCTGTGGGGCTGACCAGGGTGACCCTGGGAACTAAAAAGTACCTAACCCCACCCAAGTCCCCCAGGGCAGACCCGGGTGGGGGGTTTCATAACAAAAGAAATTGTAGTTTTAACAAAATCACAAAACATGCACTACATTCTAGTTTCTACTTAATATGATAAATCTGATAACAACAGGTATGATTAACCCTTTGGCTGTCTGTATTGCACTATAAGTCGCAATGATTCCTGCAGGAATCATCACAATGTCAGGCAGTACTGATAGCCAGAGGGTTAAGCAGCTTGCAAAGAAACTAAAATAAAACTATACTATTACTAATCACTGTCAGTCTGTGTCCTGCAGGAATCATCACAATGCCAGGCAGTACTGATAGCCAGAGGGTTTAGCAGCTTGCAGAGAAACTAAAACTATACTAATCACTATCAGTCTGTGTCCTGCAGGAATCATCACAATGCCAGGCAGTACTGATAGCCAGAGGGTTTAGCAGCTTGCAGAGAAACTAAAACTATACTAATCACTGTCAGTCTGTGTCCTGCAGGAATCATCACAATGTCAGGCAGTACTGATAGCCAGAGGGTTTAGCAGCTTGCAGAGAAACTAAAACTATACTAATTCACTGTCAGTCTGTGTGTGCTCGCTTTGCCGCCTCCCACCTCTGCTTATTCCCATCGCGATCAATTGATCCAGTAACTGAGTTAAAACGTGGCCTATGTCTGTTGCACTACCATGGCACCTTCTCACACCATCTGAAAATAAAATGCATGTCTGATTACTGAATCCTGTAGAGTTGACTTTAAGAGAGGTCACTGAAATTGGTGTTTATACTGTGGAAAGTACCCTTGGGCCAAGTCTGAACATTTACAGAAGACTGTGGCTTGCTTAGTCTCAGAGAAATACCAATTGATGCATGTTTCATGACGGGCAATGGCTAAAACTAAAAACCATCTGACAGATGACCCAAAACAAAGACTCACTTCGGCCAGTTTTGCAATATCCATGCAGTCACTTGAATGGTTTGATCCCATTTTGGACTTCAGTTTTCTTTTAAGTCTTTTAAGTCCCTTCTATTTATAGAAAGGAGCTTTTAGGAAAGGTCGCAGTGGGGCGAATTTAATAGCATTTCCATGTCAAGGCAAGCAG
Organism: Semisulcospira habei; assembly: GCA_036245525.1. Lineage (NCBI taxonomy): Eukaryota > Metazoa > Mollusca > Gastropoda > Semisulcospiridae > Semisulcospira > Semisulcospira habei. The sequence continues at coordinate 271,024,029 of BTPG01000001.1, forward strand.
GCTAAACCTCTAATTGAAGCAACAAGATAAAAATTACGTCATGTCTAGTTACACTAACTTCGCTGCTGAACGTACCTTTGGCGTGAAGCGCCGTATGTGCGAATGTATGCGTGCATATGTATGTAAACAAGAGTTCTTATTCTTTGATATTTCTGTACACACAAGCTTGAATTTAAGACTTGGTCTTGGTGAAATTAATACTTTCTTAAGTGGGTGGCGGCTAAGACAACCTCCGAGCATATTGTAATGAATGACACATTGAAGACATAAACAACCGTTTATAGGAAGTCAGTTGACCCAGATTAGAGACCGTAATTTTTGTCATAATTACTTGAACCTATAGCTAGTTTGGAGAAAGACATTGGATAAGTTCGTTAGCCAGCTTTTCATCCTTTCAACTTCTTTAGTAAAAATTAATTCTTTTCAGAAAGGCATTAAAACACTACAAAAAAACTTTACTTCTAGAGAAAGTCAGACCGGCGGTGACGTAAAAGAGGCAACTCCGTCACTACGGAGATACTGACCTAATACACTAAATATAATAATAATTAAATTTATAAAGTGCTAACTCCCTGCAGTGCAGGCTCCAACATCTGAATGAGCTCTAAAATATGACGGCATTCTCTCTTGCACGAGTGGCCCTCTCTCTCACACAAACATGCGCGCATCTCCAGGAGGAATAGATCCTCATGCGCACTCCAGGCGCCTCTTGGAGATGTTTGGAGCGCGCGTGCATGCACGCACACACACATCGACGCGCTTTAAGAAGAGGATGCAGGTGACCAGTGTACTTAGTATATCATGTAGTTAGGTAAAGTCAACCTGCTTTCACACAAATTATAGCAAGACTGAAATTGTACTATGGAGTTCTAGTTTTGACACAATTTTCTCAAGCCTATGAAGTGAAACTCATATCATGTAAAACTAAATGAATACATAAAAACTAAAACTTGCGTCATGACAAATGATGTTTGACAAATCAATCACCTCGGCTGTTTGGCCCAGCTATAAGTGGCCACTTAGTTTGTTCCAGGCGCAGTACAGCAGGGAAAATGACTACATTTTGTTTTTCATGAATTTCTTATGTACCGTTCAAGTGTGTGATGCAAAGCTTTGTTTGTTTAAAAGCGGACATTCTGCCCAACACACTGACACCAAACACACTATAGTTGTGACAAACCAGTAGCCAGCAGGATAAGGTGGAAATAAACAGAAAAAAACAGATCTCACAAAGTTTTGCATCACACACTAGAACGGTAAATAAGAAAGTCATGAAAACAAAAGGTAGTCATTTTTCCTGCTGTACTGCGCCTTGCAGGAAGCCCGCTCATCAGCTAGCCTGACAGCTGAGAGACTCGCTGCCTCAGTGTGCGAGCACGACTTGTGACCCAGTTTCTCGGCTGGCCTGGAACAAACTAAGTGGCCAAACTGAAACAGCCGCGTGGCGTGTATGTCTTGACATACGCGTCACGCGGCTGTTTCAGTTTGGCCACTTAGTTTGTTCCAGGCCAGCCGAGAAACTGGGTCACAAGTCATGGTTGGTTGGTTAGTTCGGGTTTAACGTCCACAGCACCGAGGTGATCATGGACGGCCCTGACGGGCGGGTTATGGGGGACAGGGAAATCTATTGCCTATGGAGTACGACCTGAACACTGATCAACTCAGGCGCACTCCAACTGTGCCACTTTGATTTACCAGGACCTTTCAACGGACATGCTATTGAACAAATCCGTTTTTTCCCCTGGATTGTGAGTCCAGCTACCGGGGCCAAGTCATGCTCGCGCACTGAGGCATTATAGAACTCACTGACGCATTGGCAGATCTGTGAGACTTTTTCAATAGATAATTCAACATCAGAATCAGATCAAAGACAAAAGCGAGGACAGCACTCATATAGAAGGGACTTTGTGGGTTATGTTTTATCCCATCTTGTTTTAATAATAAAACAGAGCATTAATTACTTAATTATAATTTACCAATCATTGCGTTGTGCAAGTTACACAGTCTGCTGAAGGCTTCATTCCCCTTTTTTCAGTGAGGTTGTACAATATATCCAGACACTGACTTGTCCTCATCAAAAAGGGCATTGTCCTCCGTACACAATCTTTAAAGTCCAAGCCTCCAGTGGGATAAGTACAGAATCTGCAAACACACACAGAAAAAAATAAAACGGTTTTTACAAATAAAATTTGTCCAAAAGAATCACTATCAAAATTTACCTTTCTCTGTAGTTTTCCTGCATAGAGCAGAAAGCATAAAACGAAACACAAAACTGCATGTAAATTATAATAAAATATTAGTTTTTAAACCTCCAGCTACATAACTAAATTCATCAACTCAAGCAGCACACCACAAAACAAGAAAATGCAAACAATATTCAGATTTCAAATGTATAATTACCATGTTGTTCCTGGTCGCCGCGCGTAGTCTAGGACTGTGTTGAGGTTCTCCAGCTGCACGATCTTGTAGTGGGAATTCCTGATTTTTCTCCTCTTCGACCAGTACGACACATCTTTAAAATCCATATTTTCTCAAGGAGAAGTTTAAAATCGTACTATACACGTACGTATACCTTAATCAGCAAGTGCACGTGGCGTCAGCGAAAGAAATATAGAAGAAAGAAAGCTGGAACTTGGTCTGGCAATGGAATTTGTAGCCTTGATTTGCAGTCAAATTTGGCGGAAATAATCGCAGCAGGTGCTAATACCGGCATGCAATGCAGTGTCTGACAAAACATAGAATGTGGCGAATAAATGTTATATAAAAAAAATTATTTAACAAAAAAAAAAAAAAGTCACGGCGTGCCCAAACTATGGTAAAAGATTGCCGTTGTATATTTATTTTCAAGATAAATGTCGGCTAGATTTAAAATTTCATCTGTCAATGTTGCGAATTGGGCCAGACTGGCTCGCCTATCGTGTGCCAACATTTGCAGGCGAAGCAGCGCGCGGGCGCGGTACAGCCTCCGGCGGCTCGCGTGATTGTTCCAGCTTGGCACCAAGATTGATTATACCGGCGCGCGCGCGGGCTCACGCGATACCGGCGCGCGTGTTGGTTTCAGCATGGCGCTAAGCTCTCGCATACTGGCCCAATATATCGGCCATTATCCAGCAATGGACCAATATTTGCCCAAGATACTGTGCGTGCTGGGCACTTAGCTTGGTTTTAATCCTTCACAGCCCATTTTGAATACCGAAATCACTATAAAATCCGAACGTATTAGTAGGCACGTCACGCTTGTGCTGAAACACGGACTAAACTGAAAATAAAAGGCGTCGTTTCACTGAGGTAACCGTTTCACTACCGATTTCAACATTCCCAATTTTCTCCTCGAGTGATCTAAAACACTTGTAAACATGATGGGGTGTACTAGTAACTTGAATCATTTAGGTCTATCACTGGGATTAGAGTTATTGGGTTTTGTCTTTCAATTTAAATGCATCACGCGACAGTGACTACGCAATAGCTTAAGCATAAAGACCTATTGTTCAGAAATGTCACCAACTGAGCGAAAACAGGAAACCGTTTCACAACCAATTTTCAAGCCCAACTTTCTGCTTATGAAAGAGATGCAATCTTGTAAACTAACAATGACTACACAACAGCTGTCTCTACCTACAGGTTATGACGGCAATAACTGCACGCAACAGGAATCCGGTTTCATCACGCGACAGGGTTGAGCACAAAGGCCTATTGTTCAACAGCGCAATGTCCGTGTGCGTCGAAGCAGTCACGATGTGTGAAGTGAAAACTTTTCACAGATAAATTTTCACGTTGGACGTTTCATTTACGAACGACGTGGTGTTCCACATTTGGGAAATAACCTATATTAGAGATTTGTTCTATATTTTTGGTTTGACCCATAGTAAGAAAAATGACATAGTGGTTTAGTGACATACATTGAAGCGTTGACACAAAAAGGAATGCTAATTTGTTTTGTGTGTGCAGAGAGAGAGAGAGAGAGAGAGAGAGAGAGAGAGAGAGAGAGAGAGAGAGAGAGAGAGAGGAGAGAGAGAGAGAGAGAGAGAGAGAGAGAGAGAGAGAGAGAGACACTATTTGGGCACAGAGGACTATTGTTTACAATGGTGGTATGAACAGGAAGTAGACACTATTTCTCAGGAAGGCCAACTCTGACAGCATTGAGTGGTGGGGTGTGGGGGTGTGTGTGTGTGTGTGGGGGTGGGGGGGTGGGGGGGGGTGGTGTGTATTTCTCGGGAAGATATTTTAACTAGCCTTTTGTTTCCAAGGGGTTGGGGGACCTGACTGGGCAGATAAATCTGTTAAATGAATTTGGTCAAGTGCGTTTGTTTATTTACGGAAAGGATTAAATAAATCAATTGTTTCTTAAATGGGTGGGGTTGTATTCTCCTATATACTTTCTCTTGAGGGTGTATTCTTACGTTTGTATGATACTTAAGCGAGTTCAATTTTAGAGGGCTCATGAGGATCTTCTATCATAGTGCTCAGCTGGCTTATGTCACCTTCAGGCATAGACCCTCCTTCGCCTTCTTAAACTTTACGAGACTCACGAGGTTCTCCGGTACGTACAGGCCCATTATCATCTATGCCTCGGGAAATGTATGTCGTGAGCAAAACCACTCCCGGCGAGACACAGATCCTCATGTGCCAGCTTGTAATGATGTGGGTGACATTGACTGAGTTGGCCCACCGCTCAATCGGACAGTGGTTATGAAGATCTATGTCTCCATCTGCCAACAGAGTTCTTCAGATAAATTGCGTTAGCCAGTCTAACTCATTCAGCCCCGACAGCAAGACATGGATCGGGCATGATAGTTCAAGGGCGGTGCCAGAATAGCTTGGCGCCGATAGGCGCCAAGCTATTCTGGCACCACCCTTAAACTATCATGCTCGATCTGTCTGTAGAATTGTAATACAGTCCTTTTAAGGCCTGATTCCTCGTTGTGCACTGCTTTGTCTACTTGGAACCCCACACGTCACTGAGTACAGATCCACATGTATCCTTGTAGCCTGAGTGATTTGCATGAGCTCCTGCGGCATAAGTCAGAACATGAGGATCTGTGCGTCTCATTGAGGCTGAGAAGTTTCCTTTCACAATCAAAATGGTGCTGGCGCAATGGGCGCAGGTCTACATATATTCGGACATCCGGGAAAGATACATCAGATCCCCACAGCGGCTAAGCTAGCTCATGAGCATCTAGTCTTCTTGTGACAGCTTGACTTCTTATATTCATTGAGCCCACGCCATTCAACAGTGTAGGAGGCAATAGATTTTCATCAGCATTTGCAGCTAAAGTCTGCATGAACCCTGCCGAAAAACACTGATGAGTGGTTGTGTTTGTTTGCAATCATTAATGGAAATTCAGCAAGCACCATGCCAATGCAGGAATACACCTTCAACTTGTTCTGGGGTCTCAGAGATTGTCATGAGCCATTAAGCCATGTGTGATAATGTAGATCTATGCCAAACCTCCACATAATCTGATGGGCGAGGCAACATTAAGACTGACGTGCCTTGGCATGTACTGAACATGATTAACTCATTCCAGACGTGCCGCCTCCGGATACGCGGCATAAGCCGAGGGTACATATGGAATGGGCATAAGCCGCGGATGCTGAGGCGGCTCGTCACGAATGAGTTAACACTTCATACGATTATTGGTGACATTTGGTTGTGTGTTGGCTCTGTAGATTTCTAAGATAGAATGCCAATGGCCCATACACACAATGTCATCTGTTGCAAACAGTTTTCCGACTGTGTTGGGATGCTTGATCCAAAGGGTCCTAACTTTAATACACAGACACATAATCCGTTTATGTCTGTAACTGTACTAGACTATTGCACATCGACTTTTAGTCACCAGGTGCCCGATATTAACCATGAATCTACGAGACAAGGTCCACACAGATAACGCAAGTTCGGAGAAGCATTGCTGGCTACGGATAGTGTAAAAAAGTAGAGCACACTGTCACACAGGGACGGGGAACAGGGGACAGTATAACAGTAGAGCACACTGTCACACAGGACAGGGAACAGGGGACAGTATAACAGTAGAGCACACTGTCACACACGGAACAGGGGCCTGTATAACAGTAAGAACAGGGGACAGTATAACAGTAGAACACACTGTCACACATTGAATAGGGGACAGTATAACAGTAGACCACACAGTCACACAGGGAGAGGAAACATAGGACAGTATAACAGTAGATCACACTGTCACACAGGGACAGGGAACAGGGGACAATATAACAGTAGAGCACACTGTTACGCAGGGACAGGGAACAGGGGACAGTATAACAGTAGAGCACATTGTTACACAGGGACAGGGAACAAGGAACAGTATAACAGTAGAGCACACTGTCACACAGGGAACAGGGGACAGTATAACAGTAGAACACACTGTCACACAGGGACAGGGAACAGGGGACAGTATAACAGTAGATCACACTGTCACACAGGGACAGGGAACAGGGGACAGTATAACAGTAAAGCACACTGCCACACAGGGACAGGGAACAGGGGACAGTATAACATTAGAGCATACTGTCACACAGGGGCAGGGGACAGGGGACAGTATAACGGTAGAGCACAATGTCACACAGGACAGGGAACACGGGACAGTATAACAGTAGAGCACACTGTCACACAGGACAGGGAACAGGGAACAGTATAACAGTAGAACACACTGTGACACAGGACAGGGGACAATATAACAGTAGAACACACTGTCACACAGGACAGGGAACAGGGGACAGTATAACAGTAGAGCACACTGTCACACACGGAACAGGGGCCTGTATAACAGTAAGAACAAGGGACAGTATAACAGTAGAACACACTGTCACACATTGAATAGGGGACAGTATAACAGTAGAACACACTGTCACACAGGGACAGGGAACAGGGGACAGTATAACAGTAGATCACACTGTCACACAGGGACAGGGAACAGGGGACAGTATAACAGTAAAGCACACTGCCACACAGGGACAGGGAACAGGGGACAGTATAACATTAGAGCATACTGTCACACAGGGGCAGGGGACAGGGGACAGTATAACGGTAGAGCACAATGTCACACAGGACAGGGAACACGGGACAGTATAACAGTAGAGCACACTGTCACACAGGACAGGGAACAGGGAACAGTATAACAGTAGAACACACTGTGACACAGGACAGGGGACAATATAACAGTAGAACACACTGTCACACAGGACAGGGAACAGGGGACAGTATAACAGTAGAGTACACTGTCACACAGGGACAGGGAACAGTGGACAGTATAACAGTAGAGTACACTGTCACACAGGACTGGGGACAGTATAACAGTAGAGCACACTGTCACACAGAGAACAGGGAACAGGGGACAGTATAACAGTAGAGCATACTGTCACACAGGGACAGGGAACAGGGGACAGTATAACAGTAGAACACACTGTTACACAGGACAGGGAACAGGGGACAGTATAACAGTAAAGCATACTGTCACCTCCCTTAGCCTTTCCGCAGCCAAGCGGCCAAGCCTGCAAGGCAGCAGGGGACTCGTGGGGGCCGGGGTCGTCTATGTCCCATGCAGATGTGAACATCTGCCCACTGCCCAGACGGTGACACTTACCAGAGGAGAAAAATCCAACGCCGGAACCCGGTATCGAACCTCGCACCTTTGGCATTGGAGGCAGGCGCCTTAACCACTGCGCCACTTCCCCGTCTAAGGCTAAGGGAGGAAACCCCTGACATCAAAGCCCCGGGGAAGGCTTTTGAGCCAGAGACTAAGACAAGGACAGTCTGATATAAAAACCTACGACCCGAGGACCTCGATGCCACCGTCTCAGCTTGCTAGGCCATGGCAAACAAACCAAGGGTTTAAAGGGTGGGGCCAGTACTGCACATACTGCACTCCACCAAAAAGCTCCAACGCGCAGGTTTTAGGAAACGCCCACGGACTATGACACTGAACCTTCCAAGTCCTGTAGCGATGGGCAAGGGGCAAAACGGCAGGTAAAATATGTCACTGGAAGCCGCAGTCTCAAACCTGCATGCAGGCGGTTCAGGATATTGGTCGCCTGATGTTGACTGGGGGATGACAACGTCACTCGGCACACCCTGAACGACCAAGCAGCCTTCTCTAGGGACAGCACTGCTTGCTCCACACGGAGAGGGGCCTAGAAAAGGTGGCCTAACCAAAGCTCATCCCCTCGTAACCCCAGTTGGCTAGCCGCGGTCAACGGGCATCTTCTCATGCGGTCAGAAAACAAGAAAAAACAACGGATCCCCTCTCATGACGACCACGACCGGACTCAACGTAGCATGCTGGAACATCCGAACCATGCTCGACACAGCAGACAGCGGACGCCCTGAGCGTCGCTCCGCCCTCATTGCACATGAATTGCGGAGGTTAAACATCGACATCGCCGCGCTCAGCGAAGTACGCCTCCCGGAGGAAGGCAGCCTCCAAGAACTTGGCGCTGGCTACACCCTCTACTGGTCAGGTAGGCCTGCATCAGAAAGACGGCTCTCAGGCGTGGGATTCATGGTGAAAACCCCCATTGCGACTAAGTTGGAAAACCTACCAACGGGTCACTCCGACCGCATCATGTCCATGCGCCTCCAACTGAGACAAAAGCAATACGTCACCCTTCTCAGTGTGTACTCCCCAACCCTCCTGGCAGAGCCTGCAGAAAAAGACAAGTTCTACTCTGACCTGCGCAGCCTCCTGCAGAGCACCCCTGCAGACGACAAAGTCATCATCCTTGGCGACTTCAACGCCAGAGTGGGCCAAGACTCTGAAGCCTGGAAAGGATTCCTCGGCAAGCATGGCGTTGGGAACTGCAATGACAATGGTCGCCTACTGTTGGAGCTCTGTGCAGAGCAGCAACTTGTCATCACCAACACTACTTTTCAGCAAAAGGACAGTCGAAAGACCACCTGGATGCATCCTCGCTCCAAGCACTGGCACCTTATCGACTATGTCCTAGTGCGTCAGAGGGACCGCAGTGACGTCCTCCTCACCAGAGTGATGCCCAGCGCAGAGTGCCACACTGACCACCGCCTTGTTCGCTGCAAACTCAGGCTCCGCCTCAAGCTGAAACCCAACAAAGGGCCCTCCCCCCCCCCCCCTCAAGAAAAAGCTTGATGTTGCCAGCCTTCAGCGTGACGACAAGAAAGCTGCCCTTCAGGCCGATTTACAGCGCATGCTCAAAGACACAGTTGATCCAGCAGACTCCTCCCCTGAAACACTCTGGGAACAACTGAAAACTGCTATTGTAAAATCTTCTGTGGAAGTCTTGGGCTTTGCTAGAAAGAGGAACAAAGACTGGTTTGACGAAAACGACGTAGAGATCCAGGAACTTCTAGCAAAAAAAAAGAGCCGCCCACCAGGCCCACCTAGCCCAGCCTTCCTGCCCTGTGAAGAAATCTGCCTTCCGCCTCATCTGCAGCAGTCTCCAGCTCAAGCTTAGAGAGCTCCAGAACGAGTGGTGGTCCAGACTCGCACAGAGGACCCAGCTCTGCGCTGACAACGGTGACTACAGGGGCTTCTACGAAGCACTGAAAGCAGTGTATGGCCCTAGGCACCTGGTACAAAGTCCCCTGCGAAGCGCTGATGGACAGGCGCTCCTCACAGATAATACCTCCATCTTGTACCGCTGGTCGGAATACTTTCAGGACCTCTTCGGCGCTGAGCGCACTGTCCGAGAAACAGTCATCCTCCAAATCCCACACCTTCCACTAAAGGTTGAATTGGACGAACCGCCCACCGCCGAAGAGACCCTCACAGCCATCCACCAGCTCAAGAGTGGCAAAGCATCAGGCATTGACGGAATCCCGCCAGAGATCTGGAAACATGGAGGCCCAGCACTGCACAACAATCTCCACGAACTCTTTCTCTGCTGCTGGGAAAAAGGAACACTACCAAAGGATCTCCGTGATGCAGTCATCATCACCCTGTACAAGAACAAAGGAGAGAAGTCTGCCTGCTCTAATTATCGTGGAATTACCCTGCTGTCCATTGCCGGGAAAATTCTCGCAAGGTTGCTCCTGAATCGGCTGGTACCTGCCATCGCTGAAGACCACCTCCCAGAGGGCCAGTGTGGCTTCAGAGCCAATAGGAGTACCACCGACATGGTCTTTGTGCTGAGACAGCTTCAGGAGAAGTGCCGCGAGCAGAACAAAGGGCTGTACGTAACGTTTGTCGACCTAACAAAAGCGTTTGACACTGTGAGCAGGCAAGGTATGTGGCAGATCCTGGAGCGACTAGGCTGTCCTCCAAAGTTCCACAACATGATCGTCCAGCTCCACGAGGACCAGCAAGGCCAGGTCAGACTAAACAGTGACCTCTCTGAACCATTCCCTATTCGCAACGGCGTTAAGCAAGGCTGCGTGCTGGCACCGACCTTCTTCACCATCTTCTTCAGCATGATGTTGAAGCAGGCCACAGTGGACCTCGACGACGACGACGCAGTGTACATCAGGTATCGTCTCGATGGCAGCCTGTTCAACCTCAGACGACTGCAGGCCCACACGAAAACCCTAGACCAACTGATTCGTGAGCTGCTCTTTGCTGATGACGCTGCCCTCGTTGCACACACAGAGAGAGCCTTGCAGCGCATTACGTCCTGCTTCGCAGATGCCGCCCAGCTCTTTGGACTAGAGGTCAGTCTGAAAAAGACAGAGGTCCTTCATCAGCCGGCACCTAAGGAAGAGCATAGCCCTCCCCACATCACCATCGGCGAGTCCGAACTGAAGTCTGTACACCAGTTTTCCTACCTTGGCTGCATCATCACGTCAGACGCCAAGCTGGACAAGGAGCTGGACAACAGGCTGGCAAAAGCGAACAGTGCTTTCGGGCGACTATTCAAGAGGGTGTGGCACAATTAACAGCTGAAAAAGGTACGAAGATCAGCGTGTACAGAGCTGTCGTCCTCACCACCCTGCTGTACGGTTCCGAGTCCTGGGCCCTCTACCGCAGCCAACTACGACTCCTCGAACGCTTTCACCAGCGCTGCCTGCGTACCATCCTCAGCATTCACTGGAGTGACTATGTCACCAACGTCGAGGTCCTTGAACAGGCGGAAACTGTGAGCATCGAGGCTTTGCTGCTGCGGACACAGCTTCGCTGGGCGAGGCACGTCTCCAGGATGGAGGATCATCGCCTACCCAAGATCACTCTGTTCGGCGAGCTCGCCACTGGACACCGAGACAGACGGGCACCAAAGAAGAGATACAAAGAGGGTCTCAAGAAGTCACTTAGTGCCTGCCAAATCGACCACCGCCAGTGGTCTTCGCTTGCTGCGGACCGTGACACCTGGCGCTCCACCATTCACAAGGCAGCCGTCTCCTTTGAGGACTCTCGCAGAGCTAACCTTAAGGACAAGCGGCTCAGAAGAAAAAAACAGAGCTGTCGTAACTCAGAACCCTGACCAGACCTCCCCCTGCAGCCACTGCGGTCGAACCTGCCTGTCTCGGATTGGCCTCCGCAGCCACGAAAATGCCTGCAGACGACGTAGGCAAGCCCTATAGAATCTTCTTTCGCGAAGTCAAGCCAAGATAGAGATACTGTCACACAGGGACAGGGAACAGTATAACAGTAGAACACACTGTCACACAGGACAGGGAACAGGGGACAATATAACAGTAGAGTACACTGTCACACAGGGACAGGGAAATGGGGACAGTATAACAGTAGAACACCCTGTCACACAGGACAGAGAAATGGGGACAGTATAACAGTAGAACACCCTGTCACACAGGACAGGGGACAGTATAACAGTAGAGTACACTGTCACACAGGGACAGGGAACAGGGGACAGTATAACAGTAGAGTACACTGTCACACAGGGACAGGGAACAGGGGACAGTATAACAGTAGAACACTGTCACACAGGACAGGGGACAGTATAACAGTAGAGCACACTGTCACACAGGGACAGGGAACAGGGGACGGTATAACATTAGAGAACACTGTCTCACAGGGACAGGGAACGGGGACGGTATAACAGTAGAGCACACTGTCACACAGGGACAGGGAACAGGGGATAGTATAACAGTAGAGCATACTGTCACACAATGACAGAGAACAGGGGACAGTATAACGATAGAGCACAATGTCACACAGGGACAGGGAACAGGGGACAGTATAACAGTATAGCACACTGTGACACAGGGACAGGGAACAGGAGGCACTATAACAGTAGAGCATACTGTCACACAGGGACAGGAGACAGAATAACAGTATAGCATACTGTCACACAGGGACAGGGAACAGGGGACAGTATAACAGTAGAGCACACCGTCACACAGGGACAGGGAACAGGGGACAGTATAACAGTAGAGACCACTATCACACAGGACAGGGAACAGATGACAGTATAACAGTAGAGCACACTGTCACACAGGGACAGGAAACAGGCGACAGTATAACAGTAGAACACACTGTCACACAGGACAGGGAACAGGGGACAGCATAACAGTAGAGCACACTGTCACACAGGGACAGGGAACAGGGGACAGTATAACAGTAGAGCACACTGTCACATAGGAACAGGGGACTGTATAACAGTAGGTCACACTGTCACACAGGGACAGGGACAGTGGACAGTATAACAGTAGAGCACACTGTCACCCAGGGACAGGGAACAGGGGACAGTATAACAGTAGAGCACACTGTCACACAGGGAACAGGGGACAGTATAACAATAGAACACACTGTCACACAGGACAGGGAACAGGGGACAGTATAACAGTAGAGTACACTGTCACACAGGGACAGGGAACAGGGTACAGAATAACAGTAGAGTACACTGTCACACTGGGACAGGGACAGGGGACAGTATAACAGTAGAGCACACTGTCACACAGGACAGGGGACAGTATATCAGTAGAGCACACTGTCACACAGGGAACAGGGGACAGTATAACAGTAGAACACACTGTCACACAGGACAGGGGACAGTATAACAGTAGAGCATACTGTCACACAGGGACAGGGGACAGAATAACAGTAGAGCATACTGTCACACAGGGACAGGGAACAGGGGACAGTATAACAGTAGAGCCCACTGTCACACAGGGACAGGGAACAGGGTACAGAATAACAGTAGAGTACACTGTCACACTGGGACAGGGACAGGGGACAGTATAACAGTAGAGCACACTGTCACACAGGACAGGGGACAGTATATCAGTAGAGCACACTGTCACACAGGGAACAGGGGACAGTATAACAGTAGAACACACTGTCACACAGGACAGGGGACAGTATAACAGTAGAGCATACTGTCACACAGGGACAGGGGACAGAATAACAGTAGAGCATACTGTCACACAGGGACAGGGAACAGGGGACAGTATAACAGTAGAGCCCACTGTCACACAGGGACAGGGAACAGCGTACCCGGGGCACAGTGTGTGAAAAAGTAGATGATAGTGACCAATTTCAGTTGTTGAACAGTATAAAGAAACTGCAGTCCACATCGGCATTACAGACAACCTAGTCTCTCTCTAGGGGACCTAGATCCGACTTTCCATGTATCAAGGGACTGGCAACCCAGAGAATATGATATACCACCACCCCCCACCCACCACCTCCACCCCACCCACCCACCCACCCTTCGGTGGACTTACATATTCATTGCTTCCATGCACTTACTTAATGCACCCCGCTTTCCTATTGTCTTTTCTTGTGGTGCTTTTACCAAATATTGGCCGATAATGCACCATTCTCTCCCCTGACAATGCTTGTCCCTACTTCTAAATTACAATCCCTGGTAGTCAACCCTTCTGTTTTCGTTTGTTAAAACAGCACGAGACCGGTATTGACAAAATACTGCTGCTGCTGATAATGATGACGATAATAATGATAGTGACGTATTATTCACTGTGTGACGTCAGGTGGTACGTTGCTGACGATCGCTCCAACCAGACGATTGCTGCATGCACTGACGGAAACCTTTTGATCATGACGACCTTCTCCGTCACCTTGGCAACGCTATGCTCGCGCTGGATCACGTGACTGTTTTGGACAAGGCCAATAACTCTGTGGTCGTGTCCGTTTACCATGCGTCTGGGACGTACACCAGCGCACAGAACAGCGTTCACTTGGAGGTGGCGGGTGAGAGCATACCGTGTAGATGTGGAAATCGCCATGTTGCCTAACCCTTCCAGCCCCACGGGTGCTTTTCCCAAATTTTGGAAGTGTTACGTCACGACTATGTACCAGTTGCAGGAGGTGGATTGACCATGGTAATTCAAGAGTAGTGCCAGATTAGCTTGGCGCCTGAAGGCGCCATGCTAATCTGGCACTATCCTTGAATTATCATGGCCAATCAATCTCCTGCTATAGGGGCTCGGGGCTAAATCGGTTAAAGCGTGTTTCTATGCAGCTAGGCGACAGCAGCGCGGTAGGCGACATGGCGAAACAAGTAGCTGAGCATCAGGCGGAAGATCGCGTCGTGTGTCTCCATATAGCGGCGCGACAGGCGGCATCACGCCCCTACCTGAGATTGTTAGAATTGTTGCGACTTTTCGTCGCCAATTGAAAGCCTTGCTCCCTTCATGCTCCCTTTTGCCGTTGAATCGCTCCATTGAGCGATAAAGGTTTTTGTCACCCCGCCCGCTCTCGCTTGTCTCCGCAAACGCCCGGCTATTGCGTCGTACATAATTATGGAAACACTCAATGAGGACAAAATGGCGGCCTTTCAACACCTCCTGGCCGCCCGCTCCGGCAGAAATGGTCGCCACCCGCAGTATTCTAACAGACGTTGTACCTTCGTTTGATATAATTTTGATGTCAAACCCTGCAATGCTGCATCGCGACTGGTATTTCTTTTTGATGACATTTGGCAATTTGCTGTGCTGTGAATGTTAATTGGATTTTATATTTTCCTCCGCCGTGCGAGGCTGAGAGTTGATACACGCTGATTCTTGTTAGTACCATTCGAATGCGGATATCAGAAGAACAGCGCGCATTATGATGTGGCAATACAACAACCAACGTGCTTTTCTCCCCTTTCAATCATATCAGCAGTGGCTCTTCCAACGCCACGCTCAACATCACTGCCTACGGAATAGCGCGAGTGTATACAACGAAGCGAGTACCAGCAAGCTTCAGGCCCCCACATTCCAGCCGAATGATGTCATAACAATCAGCTCCCCGACCAGGGTCCGATCACTTAGCTCCAGTCCAACTTTTGGTCTGGGACCTTCAACCTGATACAAAAAGCCTCCACGGCGCTAGAACTTGCTTCCGCGGGGGCCGAAAAATCAAACAGCGGGGGGCGGGGGGAGGGGGTGGGGTGGGGAATTACGTAAACACAAAAATACGTCATGTCAAATGACGTTTGACAAACCAATGACACATATGCGCGCATCTCCAAGAGGTATAGATCCTCAAGTGCCCGGCGGACGCATGAGGTTATTTGCAGCGCGCGCATGCACACACATCGACGCGCTTTCGGAAGAAAATGCAGGTGTACTTAGTATAGCATGTGGCTAGGTAAAGTCAAACCGATTTCACGCAAATTATGCTAGCCTGAAATTGTACCGTGAAATTCTAGTTTTGACACCATTTTCCCAAGTCTTGAAGCGAAAGCGAATCACATATCACGTTAAATATAAAATTACGTTAAAACAAAAAAAAAATACGTCATGATAAAATGACGCTTGACAAACCAATGACGCGTGTGCGCTGCGCGCGCCCCTTATAGAGTTCACTATGACGCATTGGCACATCTCCGAG
Organism: Semisulcospira habei; assembly: GCA_036245525.1. Lineage (NCBI taxonomy): Eukaryota > Metazoa > Mollusca > Gastropoda > Semisulcospiridae > Semisulcospira > Semisulcospira habei. The sequence goes on from BTPG01000001.1 coordinate 271,039,748, forward strand.
GCTTTTTTTCAAAAGGAGATATTTCAACATCAGAATCAAGTCAAAGACACCAGAGACCCTTGACAGCGCAGACAGCTCTCATATAGAAGGGACTTTGTGGGTTATGGTTCATCCCATCGTGTTCTTTTTCAAAAACAACCAGTTCCGATCAGTTCACGCAGTATTGAATTTGACATAAAAAATAGTCTGAAAATAACACCCGAAAATGTGCAGGCAAGGGGGGGGGGGGGGGATCAGTTACCTCAATGTGGTGGGGGAGGGTGGGGGCGGTGCTCGAACTGTTTGTTTCGGACCTTCATCCGGACACAAAAGGTCTCCTTCTTCCAGTGGCCAAAAATATCAAACAGAGGGGGGGGGGGGGAGGGAGGGGAGGGGGGGCGGAGAGTGTGTCGAAACTCGCCCCCCCCCCCCTTCCACTAATAAGGAAGGAGGGGGGTTGGCAACACCCAAAAAAGTGACTTTTAAATAATTTGGGGGGGGGGGGGGTGGGGCGGGTTCCGGAACCCCTAGGATCTCTCCCTTGATCCGACCCTGGCTGGTATTCCGTTGGTAATGACTGATTGTCCTTGACACACTTGATAGTTATCACCTGTGTCATTTGTCATTGTGTGTGTCATTCCATGTGATGGTATTCCATTGGTAATGACTGATTGTCCTTGACACACTTGATAGTTATCACCAGTGTCAGTTGTCATTGTGTGTGTCATTCCATGTGATGGTATTCCGTTGGTAACTTGACTAATTGTCCTTGACATCTCTCTCTTGGCTTGACTTCGCGAACGAAGATTTTATAGGAGTTGCTTAGGACGTCTGCATGCTTGTTCGTGGCTGCGGAGGCCAATCCGGGACAGGCAGGTTCGACCGTATAATTATCACCAGTGTCAGTTGTCATTGTGTGTGTCATTACATTTCATCGCGGGTTTTTAGGTCAGGTAAGAGGGAGGTAAGAAATAGCGCTAGTAAGGGAGAGGACTACCCATCATAGACCAGTGATCCTGAAATACAAGCGCTAATTGTCGCCCCTTGTTTTGTGTGCGTCGTTTCCGTCTAATCACAACAATGGGAAACTAGCACGAGGATAAATTACAAAAAAACAAAAAACAAAAAAAACAAGTGGACATGCAGTCTTTGGTTGTTTGATTGGCTGGTTGCTAGTACTTCTCCTTTCTCTTGTTTGTTTGTTTGTTTGTTTGTTTGTTTGCTTTCTTGCTTGTTTGCTTGTTCCTCAGTGCCGAGTGTTTAATTGCCTTCATGAGTTCTTTATGGCTGGTTGGTTGGTTGGCTGGTTGTTTGACTTCCTGGCTGGCTGGTTTGTTGGTCAGTTGGTTGGTTGGTTGCTTGGTTGGTTGGTTGGTTGGTTAATCAGTTGCATAGTTGGTTGTTTGGTTACTTGGTTAGGGTGTCATTAACATCTTGTTTAGCCACTGTGTCCAAACCACAATACTACAGTGTTCCTGTCTCATACCACACGTCTTCCCTGCCTAGCCACTGTGGCCAAACCACAATACTACAGTGTTCCTGTCTCATAACGCACGCCTTTCTTGCCTAGCCACTGTGGCCAAACCCCAATACTACAGTGTTCATGTCTCATAACGCACGTCTTCCCTGCCTAGCCACTGTGGCCAAACCACAATACTACAGTGTTCCTGTCTCATAACGCACGTCTTCCCTGCCTAGCCACTGTGGCCAAACCACAATACTACAGTGTTCATGTCTCATAACGCACGCCTTCCCTGCCTAGCCACTGTGGCCAAACCCCAATACTACAGTGTTCCTGTCTCATAACGCACGTCCTCGCTGCCTAGCCACTGTGGCCAAACCCCAATACTACAGTGTTCCTGTCTCATAACGCACGTCTTCCCTGCCTAGCCACTGTGGCCAAACCACAATACTACAGAGTTCATGTCTCATACCGCACGTCTTCCCTGCCTAGCCACTGTGGCCAAACCACAATACTACAGTGTTCCTGTCTCATACCGCACGTCTTCCCTGCCTAGCCACTGTGGCCAAACCCCAATACTACAGTGTTCCTGTCTCATAACGCACGTCTTCCCTGCCTAGCCACTGTGGCCAAACCCCAATACTACAGTGTTCCTGTCTCATACCGCACGTCTTCCCTGCCTAGCCACTGTGGCCAAACCACAATACTACAGTGTTCATGTCTCATACCGCACGTCTTCCCTGCCTAGCCACTGTGGCCAAACCACAATACTACAGTGTTCATGTCTCATACCGCACGTCTTCTCTGCCTAGCCACTGTGGCCAAACCAAGGAAAACCCTTTGGACACGCTAAAACAAAGCCAGCACCAAGCCCGCCGAGATTTTCGCAAAGCCCTACGGCTGCCCATGATCATTACGGTCCATGACTCTGGGACGTGTTGTTGGATGGTTTTCACCACGTTCTCTGTTTCAAAAGTAAATGCGTTCCTTCTCAGTGGCATTAACCCCTTGGTGCTGGTGCCTTCATGCACAGAGGGGTCAACCCCTTCTCTGCCACTTTCCACCCATAGTTTGTTTCTAAAATTGTTCTGATTTAGCAACCAGAAACAACCGCTCTAGGAACATAGTAACAACGGGTCTCGGCAAAAGGCATAGATCCTCATGAGTCCCCCGCAGTCACACTGACCACAGTCGCACTAACTGACCGCAGTCGCACTAACTGACTGCAGTCGCACTAACTAACCACAGTCACACTAACGGACCGCACTAACTGACCGCAGTCGCACTAACTGACCACAGTCGCACTAACGGACCGCAGTCGTACTAACGTACCGCAGTCGCACTAACTGACCGCAGTCGCACTAACTGACCGCAGTCGCACTAACTGACCGCAGTTGCACTAACTTACCGCAGTCGCACTAACTGACTGCAGTCGCACTAACTGACCGCAGTCTCACTAACTGACCGCAGTCACACTAACTGACCGCAGTCGCACTAACGTTCTGCAGTCGCACTAACTGACCGCAGTCGCATTAACGTACCACAGTCACACTAACTGACCGCAGTCGCACTAACTGACTGCAGTCGCAATAACTGACCGCAGTCGCACTAACGTACCGCAGTCACACTAACTGACCGCAGTTGCACTAACTGACTGCAGTCGCACTAACTGACCACAGTCGCACTAACGTACCGCAGTCGAACTAACTGACCGCAGTCACACTAACTGACCTCAGTCGGACTAACGTACCGCAGTCGCACTAACTGACCGCAGTCGCACTAACTGACCACAGTTGCACTAACGTACCGCAGTCGCACTAACTGACCGCAGTCGCACTAACTGACCGCAGTCGCACTAACTGACCACAGTCGCACTAACTGACCACAGTTGCACTAACGTACCGCAGTCGCACTAACTGACCGCAGTCGCACTAACTGACCGCAGTTGCACTAACTGACCACAGTCGCACTAACTGACCGCAGTCGCACTAACGTACCGCAGTCACACTAACTGACTGCAGTCGCACTCACTGACTGCAGTCGAACTAACTGACCGCAGTCGCACTAACTGACCGCAGTCGCACTAACGTACCGCAGTCACACTAACTGACCGCAGTCACACTAACGTACCTCAGTCGCACTAACTCACCGCAGTCGCACTAACTGACCACAGTCGCACTAACGTACCGCAGTCGCACTAACTGACCGCAGTCGCACTAACGTACCACAGTTGCACTAACTGACCGCAGTCACACTAACTGACCGCAGTCGCACTAACTGACTGCAGTCGCACTAACTGACCGCAGTCGCACTAACGTACCGCAGTCGCACTAACTGACCGCAGTCGCACTAACGTACCGCAGTCACACTAACTGACCGCAGTCGCACTAACTCACCGCAGTCGCACTAACGTACCGCAGTCGCACTAACTGACCACAGTTGCACTAACGTACCGCAGTTGCACTAACTGACCGCAGTCGCACTAACTGACCGCAGTTGCACTAACGTACCGCAGTCGCACTAACTGACTGCAGTCGCACTAACTGACCGCAGTTGCACTAACATACCGCAGTCACACTAACTGACTGCAGTCGCACTAACCTACCGCAGTCGCACTAATGTACCGCAGTCGCACTAACTGACCGCAGTCGCACTAATGTACCGCAGTCGCACTAGCGTACCGCAGTCGCACTAACTGACCGCAGTCGCACTAACTGACCACAGTCGCACTAACATACCGCAGTTGCACTAACTGACCGCAGTTGCACTAACGTACTGCAGTTGCACTAACTGACTGCAGTTTCACTAACATACCGCAGTCGCACTAACTGACCGCAGTCGCACTAACGTACCGCAGTCGCACTAACGTACCGCAGTCGCACTAACTGACCGCAGTCGCACTAACGTACCGCAGTCGCACTAACGTACCGCAGTCGCACTAACTGACCGCAGTCGCACTAATGTACCGCAGTCGCACTATCGTACCGCAGTTGCACTAACTGACCGCAGTCGCACTAACTGACCGCAGTCGCACTAACTGACCGCAGTCGCACTAACGTACCGCACTCACACTAACTGACTGCAGTCGCACTCACTGACTGCAGTCGAACTAACTGACCGCAGTCACACTAACTGACCGCAGTCGCACTAACTGACTGCAGTCGCACTAACTGACCGCAGTCGCACTAACGTACCGCAGTCGCACTAACTGACCGCATTCACACTAACGTACCGCAGTCGCACTAACTGACCGCAGTCGCACTAACTGACCGCAGTCGCACTAACGTACCGCAGTCGCACTAACTGACCACAGTTGCACTAACGTACCGCAGTTGCACTAACTGAACGCAGTCGCACTAACTGACCGCAGTTGCACTAACGTACCGCAGTCGCACTAACTGACTGCAGTCGCACTAACTGACCGCAGTTGCACTAACATACCGCAGTCACACTAACTGACTGCAGTCGCACTAACCTACCGCAGTCGCACTAACGTACCGCAGTCGCACTAACTGATCGCAGTCGCACTAATGTACCGCAGTCGCACTAGAGTACCACAGTCGCACTAACTGACCGCAGTCGAACTAACTGACCACAGTCGCACTAATGTACCGCAGTCACACTAACTGACCGCAGTCACACTAACTGACCACAGTCGCACTAACTGACCGCAGTTGCTCTAACTGACCGCAGTCGCACTAACTGACCGCAGTCGCACTAACGTACCGCAGTCGAACTAACTGACCGCAGTCGCACTAACGTACCGCAGTTGCACTAACTGACCGCAGTCGAACTAACGTACCGCAGTCGCACTAACTGACCGCAGTCGCACTAACGTTCCGCAGTCGCACTAACTGACCGCAGTCACACTAACGTACCGCAGTCGCACTAACTGACCGCAGTCGCACTAACTGACCGCAGTCGCACTAACATACTGCAGTTGCACTAACTGACCGCAGTTGCACTAACGTACCGCAGTTGCACTAACTGACTGCAGTTTCACTAATGTACCGCAGTCACACTAACTGACCGCAGTCGCACTAACGTACCGCAGTTGCACTAACTGACCACAGTCACACTAACTGACCACAGTCACACTAACTGACCGCAGTCGCACTAATGTACCACAGTCGCACTAACTGACCACAGTCACACTAACGTACCGCAGTCGCACTAACTGACCGCACTCGCACTAACTGACCGCAGTCGCACAAACGTACCGCAGTCGCACTAACGTACCGCAGTCGCACTAACTGACCGCAGTCGCACTAACGTACCGCAGTCGCACTAACGTACCGCAGTCGCACTAACTGACCGCAGTCGCACTAATGTCCCGCAGTCGCACTAACGTACCGCAGTTGCACTAACTGACCGCTGTCTCACTAACTGACCGCAGTCGCACTAACTGACCGCAGTCGCACTAACGTACCGCAGTGCACTAACTGACTGCAGTTGCACTAACTGACCACAGTCGCACTAACTGACCGCAGTCGCACTAATGTCCCGCAGTCGCACTAACGTACCGCAGTTGCACTAACTGACCGCTGTCTCACTAACTGACCGCAGTCGCACTAACTGACCGCAGTCGCACTAACGTACCGCAGTCGCACTAACTGACTGCAGTTGCACTAACTGACCACAGTCGCACTAACTGACTGCAGTCATGTGGGCTGATGAGGACCTATGTCTTGTGCAGCTGGTTTGCGTTCCATTTTTTTGCTGACAGTTTAAGGGGTTAATAAAGCAAGGCCTGTGAGGTTAACCATCTTGAGTATACAGGGCCTATAAAATAATACAGATCAGGTAGAAAATACAGCATCGATCATGTCACAGCCCCATACAAGCACGGGCCAAAGAAACACTAAGGTATTGTTTAGACGTACCACAACAAACATGTAAATACACGTTGACATATCGACATTCAACAAGAAATGCCCAGAATTTCGGGACTGGTGATATTGACCTTTTTCATTCTGATACACTCATTGCTTCAAATAAGTCATAATGAGGCCGCGTCAAGCTATGCTGGCACCGCCCTTGAACTAAAACAGTTGATCTATCTCCTAATCAGTAATGTAGCCTTCATAGGACTATAAGCAAAATAGACAAAATCAGCCTCAGAATGAAATAGGCGAAAACAAGCAACACCACAATTTGGCATGTTGGGCAAAAGTCAAACTTCCATATCTGAAGACCGAACTCCGAAGATCACATAGCAGATCAGGAGAAGGGTCAACCACAATACAGGCCAGCCGCCATCTTACCAGCATCGGAATACAAAGAAAGGGACATCCGAATGATTAAAAATCATGCTTCGAAAAGACAATTACTACAGAAGTATGTTCAAATTGTCCTTTCGTAACGTGTTTCTTTCTTCACAGGGATTTCTGTATGCATCTTACACGCTCGGCAGTCACCTTTTTAGTCAGAGTTGAAGATCCAATATCAAGAAGCTGGATATAACGCAGTCCAATCGATACCTAATGAGAAAGAAAGTCCTCTCACCAATGTTAGCCATAACACGATTGCGCACAGGCCCACTAGGGCTGGCATCCCCCGGAGGAGTTTTTCAGTTTACGGTGTGTTTTTGTTGTCACAAACGTGCAAGTTTAGCACCACGTGAATGTGACCGCCAGTACTAACAGTCTGACATCATGGCTGCCAGGTTCAGGAAGATAATGAGGCCGACTGTTGACTGTTTATTCTTCAAAAGCACTACACTGACCCATTCAGCCCTGACGCACTACAGCAGGAGATGGATGATAATTCAAGGGTAGTGCCAGATTAGCTTGACGCCTGTTGGCGCCAAGCTAATCTGGCACTACCCTTGAATACAGGCGCCAAGCTAATCGGGCACTACCCTTGAACTATCATGGTCGATCCATCTCCTGCTGTAGTGCGTCAGGGCTGAATGGGTCGATGTCTACGCCAAGAACCATAGACCATAAATAACCGGACCGCTCTCTCTCCTGCTTCCGGTCTCTGCACTCGTCGCGCAACTATTCTTGCGCATCAGTCAACTCATTATTCCGGTTCAGTACATCGGAGAGCTTTTCACGTGGATTGTTTCTATGATTTTGGTTAGTGGTGCAGTTTGTAAAGTGTCTTTTGTCTTGCATTATGCCTGGTGCAAGTTGTACGATTGTGGGCTGTGGTGCATGCAACGGAAAGCACAAGGGGCTGTCGTTTTTCTCCATTCGCCAACCAAAGGACTTGAAGTGGGAGAGAGAGCTTGTTCACGCCGTGAATCGTGCAGACAGCAATTTAAACATATTCACTGCAAAGATTTGTTCTAGACACTTTCGACAGGAATGCGTGAAGTTGGGTAAGTATTATTTACCTAGAATATAAGCTCGTTCTAATCATATTAAGTTCAATTCACTATACAAAAGTTTTATCCTGCGATTTATTCGGGACTCTTGCATGATGTTAATATCGTAAGCAAAAGTAGCAGTACTCCCCAGTAGCACACGTGTGTACTTTCACTTTCAGTAAGTATTCAGTTCTGAGTCTTATTCGGTTTGCTACTTCATGCAGAGGAACGATAGAACGGAATAGAAATCACAGGAGTATAATTAACTGTCAATTTTGTTTATGGTTGATCACTATATAATTTGTGTCTTTGCAAATTTCTTATTTTTCTGGTATTATGTTGCTGTAGGTCCTGGTGGGAAAAAACGGTATCTTCTACCCGGGAGCCTTCCAACAGAGTGTATGCCTGTCAAGTCCATTGTCACAAGGCAACCTCCTCCAAGAAAAGAACCTGTAAGTGTCTATTTATCTTATAAAATCCTGTTGACAGTGTTGTATGACATTTGATAACATCCCATGGAGCAGTAGATCCATATCCGATGAACAGTTGTGCACTTGCCCATGCAGTTATGTCGATTTTGTACTTTAGACTTGGGCATTCATTTCTCCATTGTGGCATAAATCTGGTTTTGCCTTTGGCATTGATTTCTCCAGGGTTTATGATCAAATTGCAATAAAATTAATTTATGATATATTAAGAGGATAGTCCTGTAACTTTCCCAGGGCATGTGCAGTGCGCATAACTCTGTTTAAAGGGGTCATACAATTACATGGAAATGTCACATGTTTATATAAAATATATTTCCATTGGATTGAGGTCAAATTTAAAATTTGGTGTATAGTGACCTTATGAGGTGGTATTGTCAGTGCAATAATTCAGACTAGGCCAGTAGGGGCTAAACTGTTTAACAAAAGTGTGCTCATATCCTCAGTGCTTTTGGACCGATTTCATGGACATTTCACTTGAAGTGGCCACGACAACGTTTGTCACCCAGGTCATGGCCACAGGGTCAAGATGACTGAATTTCTTTGTACTGTCACATGAAGGCAAATTTGTTTTATTGGCAGTACACTTTTCGCAGACAGCAATTATGTCTCTTGTGCATAAAAGGATGCTATGGGGTGGGGATGTAATTTTTGTTTATTGGCAAAACCTGTTATAATAATAATAATGATATAATAGAATATTATTGTTATCTATTTGGTAACATTATGCATCATAATACAACTTCACACTTTTTAAAGGGATTACTCTGATACCTGAATTTCTTTGTGTGTATTTCAGGTAGCACGTGAACCACCTCTGGTGCCTGTCAAGGTTGTCTACAATAACTTCAGTGATGTTAGAAAAGCTGCATCAAAATTGCAAGCTCCATGGTGTGTAGTTCTGCACTCCGATGCCCAAGTTGTAGCTGTTTCACTAACGCCAACTGGTATTGGACATCTGCAAGTTAGCATCACCCCAGATCTATCCGCAGTGGTTTCTGTTTTTGGACTGCAATCACCCCACCTGACGGCCAATATTGAATCAACTCACCTCTCTAAACATCTAACAGCTTTGATTGGTCTGCATGTATGTCCAGGTGTAGTGGACCATGCCCTGCAGAAATTTGCCGAGCTCCCAACTGGACAGGATCTATATTACAGACATGTACTCTATGTCTCAGAGACTTCTTCTATAACACATTCTTCTACTGCTCGATCAAGTACCTGTCATTTGCTGGTGAAAGAATCCTCCAAGATCTGTAACGACTGCCTTGAAGTAAAGAACTTACTACTGCGAAAACAGGCAAGAGCACATGCAAACGAAAAGACGCCAATTCTAAACAACAATCCATTGGTGTCAGTGTCACACAAAAAGCTGAAGCAAGCGTTCAAGACCATTCGCAAGCAAGCTGCTACGCTGAAACTACAACTGGAAAACTTCAAAAAATCTCTGAAGACGGACTCCGTTATAGTGAGCGACACCTTGCATGAGTCTTTGATCAGTGCCATTGATAAAGAAAAACTCTCAAATGAATCTAAGTTGACCAAGTTGTTTTGGGCTGAGCAACAGAAAGCCTTCCAGGTTGGCAAAAAGGGGATGCGATGGCATCCAACTATGATACGCTTGGCCATTCTTCTGCACAGCCGAAGTCCTGCTGCTTACGAAACCCTTCGAGCGACAGGTGTGCTTCGCCTTCCTGGTGAATCTACACTAAGAGATTACACTAATGTATTCCATCCAAACGCTGGTTTCCGCAGTGAAGTACTGGAGAGTATCCGCAATGAAACAAAGAACTATAAGGACAGTGAACGTTTTGTGGTGCTTTTACATGATGAGATGACGATCACATCAGATCTCATCTTTGATCGCCGTTCAAGTGAGCTTGTTGGCTACGTAACAGGCAGTTCCGGAGACCTAAAGAATATTGCCACCCATGCACTACTGTTTTATGTAGTTGGTGTAAACACCAATCTCAGCAAGAGTGTGGGATTTTTTGGCACCAAAGCAGTCACAGCAGATGCACTGTACCCTTTATTTTGGAGGGCTGTAGGCCTTCTCGAAACATACTGCTTCCTGAAAGTTATTGCCTCGACGAGCGATAAGGCATCCCCTAATCAACGTCTTGTTGACATGCATGGCACACCTGGCAGCATCTGTTATAAAACAATGAATTTGTTTGCACAGCAGCGAGAAATATATTTATTTTCAGATGCACCACATCTTATGAAGACAGTGCGAAACAATTTGAGCTGTTCAGGGTCAGGCAAGAACACTCGATTCCTGTGGCAGAATGGTTGTCATCTTCTTTGGCAGCATGTTGTGGCTGTGTACAACAGCGATTGTGCTCAGGTGCTAAGACGAACGCGACTAACAGCTGATCACATACACTTGACTCCACAATCTGTCATGAATGTCAAGCTGGCAGCCCAAGTGTTGAGTGAGCGGGTTGGAAAGGTTATGCTGGAAATGGGGAGGCCAGAAATGGAACAAACTGCCAAATTCATACTGCTGATGGACAGATTTTTTGACTGCATGAATTCACGTAGTTTGACAGAAGCTCAACAAAAAAACAAGTCAGACATTGCACCATATAGAAATGTGATGGATGAGAGATTTGCATTTTTTGAAGAACTCCACAGCCATCTGGTGGCTTGGAAAGAAGCGGTGCAAAGGCGCGAGGGAAACTTCAGTCAGACTGAAAGGAACAAAATGTTTCTCAGTCACCAAACGTTTAAAGGCCTGTGCACAACATTGAAAGCATTTCCAGAGGCTACTCGATACCTTCTGAGCAGTGGCGTGGAGTATGTTCTAAGCAATAGGTTCTGCCAAGATCCCATAGAACAACACTTTGGACGTCAACGAGGACTTGGGCGAAGATGCGACAATCCAAATCTGTGGATGTTTGGTTACAATGAAAACAAGCTGGCCACCCAGAGAAGCCTAGCTCTGACATTTCAACCCAGAGGTAATGTTGCAGCCAAAAGAAAGGTTGATGTTGAAATCAGCACAAGTCCAATGAAGAAGATGAAGCGTTGACAAGCTCTGGATTATTTCAAACTGAATGCCAGGCTGTTTTGGTCTTTAAAATTGTGGGATTTGTGTTGGATCATATTTTGTAATGTAAGGAATTATATACCATTTTACTTTCGTGTGGTTGTATAAATTATTGTAACTTGGTTGCCACTTCGATCATCACTGTCGCTTGGTAGTTGTCATTTGTTGCGACAGGAGATACTGTATCAGTACTACAGTAGAATGAAAATTCGGGCGCATGTCATTGTGATTGACAATTTGGTATTGTATTGTTGTTTTTATTGCTGAATGCTCCTTAGTCCTTTCTGGTCGAGATTGCATTTTTTTTTTTTGCTCATTTGCTTTTGATAGTTACTGATCCTTCTCTTTTTGCTATGACGGATAAGAGAATAACTCAAATTATTGTTACTGCCAAAACAAAACAGACAGTTGGATTTGAGCGACCTGACTGTTTTACGCCGACCCTAAAACCTTTTTTGATTTCTTATCAAAACAATTACACATTTTGTGCCATTCCAAAACATAGGGAAGTAAGGAAACTGTAAAATAATATTTTTTGGGTGGGGGGGGGGGGAGGAGGGAAGGGTTATGTCACCCTTAATCAAAGCTATTTTGTTTTTATTTGGTCTAACAGCGGAAGCATCCGTATAATTTGTCACTCAATAGTCCTGCCACCTATTATTCAGACCACAAGCACTTTTCAGTCACAAGCAGAGTTAATATTAAATTGTTAGCGATAGTACTGATTTGCTTTTCATGTAAAATATATAATTTTTCTTGGTGGTAAAAAGTTCTTGTTCTCTTAATTAATGTAACAAAGGTGCATTTGCAGGTAACTTGTTCTGGCTCTAATACAAAAGAAGGGTTAATGTTTAAAATCAGTTGAAGTCCAATGAAGATCAACGTTGACTCTGAATTATTTGCCAGGCTGTTTTGACTGCATGCAGATGAGCTCTTTATAAATTGTGAAATTTGTTTTGGAACGAATTCGTTGATGTAAGAAATTATATATACCCTTTTAGTGCGGGTGTATAAATTATTGTCATTGGAATGCTGCATTGACCATTACTGTCACTTGGTAGTTGTAATTTGTTGCGACATGAGATACTGTATCAGTAGAATGAAAATTCAGGCGGATGTTAATCAAATGTGATTGACAATTTGGTATTGTAGTGGTGTTGTAATTTTTTAGTGCTCCTTGGTCCTTTCTGGTTGAAACTGGGTGTTGATTCCATGCTAGTGAATTGAAAGTTTTAAATGTCACATTAAACTGTACATTAATGAAAGGATGCTAATTTGAAATTAACTATTGATTCTTATAGGTATATTTTTTATACGCTTCAATTTCCATATTTGGTGTGTACTATTCATGAGGAGATACAGACTAGCATTGTTGAATTTAAGTGCTAAATGTATTGTAACAAAATGTGTGTCTGTTTTCTGAGATACAGATTTGTATTACTGTATTTTAAGTGTTACCTGTACTGTGTAACAAAATATGTGTCCGACGGAGAGATATAGGGAGCAGATATTCTGTATGATTTTAGCTCATTTGCTTTTGATAGTCACCGATCATTATCTGTTTTTGCTAAGACAACTCAAGATTATTGACAATTGTTACGGCCAAAACAAAATAAGTTGAATTTGAGCAACCATGACTTTTTTTTATTTCTTATCAAACATCAAAAGAATTACTCATTTTTTTGCCATTCCAAAACAAAAGGAAGTAATGAAGTATGAATTATAAATAAAATAATAAACCGACCAACGCTTCTTATTTTTTGAGGGGGAGGGGTGGTCATGTCACCCTTAATACAATATTTTTTTTTTATTTGGCCTAACAGTGAAAGCATTTGTGTCATTTGTCGCACAGTAACCAGACTGCTAATTATTTAGACCACAAGCACTTTTCAGTGAAAATCAGAGGTATATTATTTGCTTTTATGTTCATATAACTTATAATTTTTTTGGGTGGTAAAAGTTTCGGTTCTCTTAATTAAAATTGACTAAAGCGAACTGTTCTGGCTCTAATACTGCACGTTCATATTTAGATTCATTGTGTGTTAACAATAGTTTATGTTGTAGCTATGTTGTAAACTTGTATGTTACAGTTGGAATGGTGTTGGAAGAATACATTATATATATTTTAATTCTGTCTTTCATTTTGGTGTGTTGTTCCTCTAATGTTCTCTGCTTAACTCATTCTACCCCGGACACACCACAGCAAGATAAAGATCGACCATGATAGTTCAAGGGTGATGCCAGAATAGCTTGGCGCCTATGGGCGCCAAGCTATTCTGGCATCACCCTTGAACTATCATGGTCGATCTGTGTCCTGCGCTATGCTAGAGTCTTCAGAAGACAACAGCAAAATGTGGGGATTTCGGTGTTGGGGTAGAATGGGTTAACATGCACTAATACACCATAAAACAAGAGCACCCAATACGAGACATATTCAAACGAGTCATGCTTTCTAACACTGGTGGGACAGGTACTAGAAACATTTATTGTATAAATATCAATACATTGTAGAAATACAATACAATATAACTTTATTGTCTGATGTTCATCACATACAGAAATTTGTCTTTGGCTCGTCGTTCGCAAGAAGCATGCAATAATGCCAATAATTATATCCTTTTTATATACACAATCAGCAGAGACACATTCATTTCTAATGACACAGCAGCAACCCTAAATTCCAATCGAATACATTCATAATCTAAACCCCACATCAATAATAACTAATAATTTTACATTCATGCAGAAAAAGCACACGCACACACACCCACACGCAACATAATCTAATAACAGCACAAGTTAAGTGTTGTCTTAAACTATACATATCACGGCCTATACATGATTATAATGGCAGTGCTTAAAAGGTAGAGGCATGACTAGAACATTCTACATTTACCTATACATAGACAGTCAACAAGCAATTACATAATACAGTGCAGTAACAACATTCTTAAAACATTAGTAATAAAAAACACAGCAAAGACACAACTGAGCCTTTCTCATAACTAGATTAAATTTAAGAGTACCATAACAATGGTTAGGATCATTAAAATAACAAGATACATGTTATGTGACTAGAACAAGTTCATTCAATCTACTAATTAAGAATGTCATAGCTCAGCAAATTACATCCAAGCATTCGTGACAATTATGATGTTAAGTAAAATGAATATATATATGTCATACTGCTATACAACATTCACCCATTACCCCATCGCTTACCACCCCACCCGGGTCTGCCCTGGGGGACTTGGGTGGGGTTAGGTATTTTTTAGTTCCCAGGGTCACCCTGGTCAGCCCCACAGGGTGGGGTTTTCTCTCTATTCTGGGGCATGTGTTTCTGTCTACCCGAGGTCCATTCACCTGTATTTGCCTTTTTTAAACTCTCCCTACTGTCTGCACTGCATGTAGCTCTTGATATTGGATGTGTGTTGCTAAATGGTCTTAGCTTTATTTAGGCCCCATGTGTTAGGTTTATTTAATGTGTTTGACCGGCTGGCGACATACATTCAATGTTCTGTTTAGTTGGTTGTTTTTTTTCACAAGCAGTGCAGGCACGTCCTGAGAAAGCCTTGTTGCTGTCGGGACGTTAAGCAATGTACAATCAATCAATCAACCCATCGCTTACCCCCCACTCCCACCCACACAGTCTACATTGGCACACCCTATGGATGCAGCACATACAAAAGCAACGCTGCACGTTCACGCCTATAATAATAATAAATTCATGGAAAGCATCGAAAACACTAAAACTTAGGTATGCTCAATGCAGCGCACAAAAGCAAGGCAATAATGCACTCACATGATTGAGAAAAAAATCTGTTGCGAAGATGATTGGTTGAATAAAATTGTTAAAACACCTAAAAGCTGTTGGGGGGAAAAAAAAAAAGGTCGGGATAATGGTTCCTGATGGATTTGGGGGAACTACTTAAGCTGTTTACGGATACCCTTTGCT
Source organism: Semisulcospira habei (assembly GCA_036245525.1). Lineage (NCBI taxonomy): Eukaryota > Metazoa > Mollusca > Gastropoda > Semisulcospiridae > Semisulcospira > Semisulcospira habei. Next base: position 271,054,997 of record BTPG01000001.1, read on the forward strand.
TTTTTTGTTGTCTTAGTTCTTCGCCTAAATGAGTCCATGATTGTCTTGCATTTGTGATACATCCTCACCTTGAAATAGAGGTGAACAACATCTTCCAAGATCTTTTCTTTCGTACTGTCTGACACATCAGTCTTGCATAAAATATCATACAAGCAAGTAGACACAGACTCTGACTGACTGCATCTTTCAAGATATGTTTTAAATGAAGCATTCACACTTGATGCATCTCCAAACAACTCCCTGAAACACATTTCAAGACCCAGAAAAATCTGAACGCTATTTGGTTTCAGTTTGATCAAACCACCTCTGTCGAGAATGCTTGTCAGTGTCTTTCTGGTACCTGCAGTAGCATCAATTCCAGTTTTAGTAGTACTGTCACCATCACTGCATGTTAGTTTTTCCAGGCACTTGATGATCCTTGCCCCAACATCTTTATCTTGGAGTCTTCTTGCCTTTTGTCTGAGTTTTTGGATTACAAAACCACCAATGTACTCGACAATGTCATGCTCAGTGTCAAGAAGGGGCATGCTTATTTCAGAACACACTTGTTCAGGTTCATATTGAAGCTGAATTAACAGCTCAAATGTTTTCAGACACAACCATGGGGCTACAATTTCTGATGATCTTTCTGCAACAGTGGACATGTTTTCTGTGCACATTTGATGAAACTTGGTGTAGGCACGTTCCTTTGCTGTATTTTTAAATTTGTGTCGTGGTACCAAGCAGTTGTTCAGGAACTGGAGAACAGGCAGCATCACACTGCCTAAAAAAAAACCCAACAACATCGTATTAGAGAACAGGTTGACATTCACTTTGCAGCAACAGTAAAACCAATTTCTTGTTCCTTTTATAATGTAAGCTCTTGCTCAAATAGAAAGATATTAAAATAATGCCTGTTTCTATCAGAATCAAAATGCTTTTTGGATACCACACAGGAATCAATTGATAATTAATTAAAATAGACAGCAATAGCACTGTCACATGGCTAAAATGTAAAAAGACATCCTGATCACACACAATTCATACACCTACACCACATTTACAATAACATTTTAATAAATATATACTGCACAATATTATGTATCCACACTAATATAATTATCAAGTACTAAAACTCATTCAGACAAATTACAGCAAGCACATTCACTTCGATTTTCATTAAATAAAATAAAAAATGCAACAGTCAAAAAGGGATTATAAGAGTCATCACAGAACACATCTCACTACAGAACAATGAAAAATGGTAACAAAAATAAAAACAATGCTTGCACTACTCACACTCACATTGTGCATGTGAGTGTGAGTACTGCAAGCATTGTTTTTATTTAATGCTTTGTGAACCAGTACATCCACACCAATAGTAGATATTTAGATGTGCATTTTGTGTCATCCCACTGATTTCTGAACACTGTAGAAAGGTGAAAGGCAGGGATAATGGGGGAACATATGATGGTACGTACTGTCTAAGTTTTTGCAGATTTCACGAACGCTCTCTGGCATACAGTCATCTCTTTGCAGCTCTCCGCAAGCCTGGTTAACAATATTCACCGTCAGCTAGGAAAAAAAAAAGGTTAACAGCGCCATTAATACATTAGGCAATTAAAGAGAATGCAACATGTATACCCATTGATTAAAAAACAGGCACAGACTAAGTTAAACTAAGAACAATTAAAATGTTGGCCTTCATGCTCCCTGCCAATTTATTTAGTTCTTTTGTGTTGTATAGTTATTTTATTTTTTTGTTGAGGGGGAAGGGAGGAGGAACGTACGTGTTACTTTAACCAAAAGTTTGTCACTTTCCCTCAACCCTTACTGTTGTACACATGAGAGATTAAAAATCAGTTCTTTGTAATGGTACAAATATTATTGATTAATACTTTTTGCACTAATATGTACCTTGACAACGTTGGAAGTGGCGGGTAACGCCGAACTGGCAGCATGCAGACACTCTCCAACATCTTGGTCCTGATCGAATTCCTGGTTTAGATATTATAAGAATGTTAATACAGCTCGGCAGAATTATAGTAGAAAGAATAATTACAGATCTGTCTAGATAGAAGCTACAGACTAATTTATGACAGATTTACAATACAGTCAATTATATTTCAACAGTTTCCATCTCGTGTA
>BTPG01000001.1:271057623-271245123 GCA_036245525.1 Semisulcospira habei
CCAAGGTCACCATAACCGTCCAGATATTTATTGTTGGCTCTGGCGTAGTTATTTGCTGCAATACTAATCCCTCCCCTCAATCCACGTTACACCATTTCACCCATCGTACGATCAGACAACAGGTCTATAGATATCTTACTGGATTTCAAAAATGCATCCCATGTCATGCCAGGACTAGTTATGTAACAAGCAGGGTCAAGCTTGTAGTGTAACAAACCCTTTTCACGGTAACTTTCAAATACGTCTGCTAGCAAACAAACGTCAGCTTTCAAGTACTGATCGTGGTAGTCACCAATCGTCTGACACCCTAACTTCCCCCATGCATCAAGAGAATGCTGATATTCAGAGTCAGAAATACCTTTTCCAGTTAGTGTAGAATAAAATTTCTCTTTTGGTGGCAGTCTTGTTTCTTCAAACACAACCCAGTGATCAATGTACTCATATGGATAGACACCTTTCTTAATCAAGTCTGGCTCAAAATATTTACTCGTTATTGGATACTCAGTCAGTCCTTCTGCCAGACTAGCCAATCCTAAAGACAAATGTTGCATGGAGTCATAAAATGCTAATTTATCTAACCTAAAAGTCAAGTATTTTTCAGTTGTCTGGGCAATACAACTTATGTTTTTGTACGACTCGTCTACAGCCTGCATGATAATGTGTGAATCATACCCTTTGAGATTGTGAAAAAAGATTGGTAACTTGTATGTCTTGGGATCTATTTTTAATTTCAAGTTACAATCACCATGTGCAGCACCCCTGTAACGCCCAGTTATGTGATCATGGTCACGAACTTTATCACCCCCTAAAGGCTGTTCACAAATCCAACACGTCTCAGCTGTATCAAATTTCAGTTTGTCTTCTTCTGTCATCACCAAAGGCATCTGACATGTTGTGAGATACTGTACTACCTGACTATACAGATGTCTCATTTCTGTTAAAAACAGACAAGCTGCATTTTCACCTCTGTAGATAACAGGCTCTGATTGCAAACCGTCTGACCTAACAAGAATGTATCCAAAAGAACACACCACTTGGTCACTCAGTTTTATAGTCTATGGTAATGACTCTGGAACAGGACCTTCATATTGAACAACTAATGATTCGAAATCTGCATACACTACAAACGGCAGCTTTTGCTGATTCCCATAGTTCTTAAAATACACTTGACTACCAGGATCTGGATACTTAAGTACAGTTTGTATATCATCAGGTGACCTGCAGTGTAAAACATGTTTGTGTGCCACTTCAATAGAGGAAAACCTCTGTAAACATCTTTTACACACTTCCTGTTTACACTTGTGTTTTGTTGTATGCCCATGAATTAGATGTGACATATTTCTGATAATTGTGTAGTGAAAGTTATTGTCATCACCGGTAGGGCCGATTAGCAACATGTCAACATGCTTATCTTCTGACTGCCCATATGTTGGGGCAATTGGAGATACTCTAATTGGCTGTAACTTGTTCTCAGCATTATTATCCCACACAAACACATTCACAGATATACCAGGATTTAGTTTTTCAAACAAGTCTATGTCCTGTATTTTAACAGGGAACTCAATGCCACTAAAATCGAGTTCATTTACAAATTTGGTGTAGTTAGATACACGTTCAGGCTTTGACTTTACAAAGTGTAGTTTAGCAAGCACACACCACATGAAACAGAAATTGTTTTTGTTCTGAATATTAACAACAGCTTTTTTGTTTGCAACCTCAGTTGGCAGTGGTATCCATGATTTACCTAATATAGGATGATACCTAGACTGCTTTAATTGCAGTTCATGTACATGTCCTTTGTGCCAACCAGACCCCTTCATTTTTGCACTGTCAATCGCCTGGAGAAAGTCTGGTAATAGTCTGTCTCTAAACACGTTTTCTAATTCTCTTCTTGTGTTAACTGTGTGTTGTCTTGTTGATATGTACGATACAATCACTTCACCGTCTACTCTAGTAAATTCTATCTTAGCAACAATCTGAATCTTCACACTGCCTGTGAGAAGATTTTGTTGTATGACAGAAAAAGAGTTTTCTATTGATTCATAGACATTGTTACTATTAGATATAGGCAAGTCTGTTGTGTGAAACACGTTACGTAGGCCTGATGGGCCAGGGTTTGATGGGCCAGGGTTTTGAACATTGACTGTCATTTTTATTTGACCGACAAAATAATAAAATAAAAAAAATTACCATTGTCACACCATATGTAATACTGTATTATCTGTAGTTATGATAAACAAGTCAACTACTTTCCTGGTGTTTGTCTTGAAGTCTTGTCCTGCAGGTGTAATATCACTTTATTGAACGTAACACTTTCAATGTAACAATGTTGTTTTCTTAATTGATTAAATATGTCATTACACAATACCTCAAACCAACGCAAGTGGCCACTGTTAGCATTATAAACTTTAAAAGCATTTGTCTTAAGATCAACAGTCTCATAATCATAACGTGGTAATCCATCTGAATATTCCAAAGTAACGTTATATGTTGTGTATATCCTTATTGACGGTGTTGAGAGTTTAAAGCTGGGTCCAAACACACGTGTTTTTAAGTCAGTAAAGTGCATAACATCTTTGAAGCATTCTGTAACATCAAACACTTGGGTTTGTCCATCTGTCATTTTTTATTGGACAAACAAAAAAATAAATTAATTTACTAACCCATACCCTGTGGGCTGAACTGTCTTTAAAATAAGCTTTAGATGCTTAGTTGATTTCAGTTTATTTTTTACATCATCACGTTCATGCTTATTTGGTATGACATCATTTTCTCTGAGACAGTCTTCGAAGCTGTCACGATCCTTACAGTAAAACAAACAGATAAACTTTAACTGTTCTCGAAAATCTTTCAGTACAGCATTATATTTCTGAGTGAGAATCCATACACTGACGTTTGCGTGTCTGCCACTGAAATCAAGTTCTGCCAGAGTGTTTCTCTTCTTGACAATGTCTTTCTCTGCTGAGCAGTCATCGACTATGAACAATGTTGGCTGTCCTTCAAATTGCATGTAAAAATATTGTAGGTAGTCATTCAGTTTTTTCTCAGGGTCGACTAAGTATATGTTGCTGTCAGTCCAAATGAATAAACGGTTGTGATAAGCTTTGTTGTGTTTGATTGTAGGACAAAATATTACAATGTTTTCAAAGTGGTGTATGTATCTTGTTTGTAATAAGTCAAGTACGAATTCAGTTTTTCCACACCCTGTGGCACCAACAAATAAGCCACAGTGTGGATCGAGTGTCATTAAGCTCCGGTTCATTTTAATACACAATATAATTTTAATATATGTGTCCACTCAGTCTGCTTTCTGCAATATTGAGTTGTGCATCATAAATCAGATTATATGTTTATGGCTGCAGCAGTTTCAACCTTTTTTTTGTATCTGAATTGTTATTCCATCACTACCGTTCTCAACAGTTCTACCTGACCCATGAAGGTAGTCATCATCTGTACTACGAAGGTCTAGCCACAGTGCATACTTGTTTGTAAGGTATTGTCCGATCCTAACATCATACAGATGTAGATCTTTGCACGCAATGTTTGCTGGTTTATCTCTAATCCTTCCACCCGCAAAATACTTTGTGATCTCATCGTAGTGTTGATAAGGCAGCATTCCAGATGCATACACTTGATTAGGGCGGCCTTCAATTGTACAGGACAAATGTGTAATCTTAGGATTGTAGAATTTTTCTGAATCCCGTTTATATGGATCTGCTGGTTCAACAAACAACATAAGAATACCTTTCAGTGACCTAACTGGTGTGTTCAAGTTTATGTTCCACATCGGGTCACTCTTGTCTTTTTGCATTAAATTATGTCTAATCACCCTGTCATAATAAATTGGCAGTCTTGACTGATACTGATTTTGAATAAGTCTGGCTAGATCAGTGTGTGTGACAATTTCATATTCCAAGGAAATGTTAGAGATCTTGTATGTTGCATCTGTGGCAGATGATTTAATAACTTTGGAGTAGTCATTGAAAGTTAGTTCAAACTCAGACGGTCATTCAGTGCCCCTTGATAATAAGGCAGATGAGCTGTTAAAATTTCAAACTCGAGTGGAATGTAAAATCTAGTTCCATATGTTTCAGCCATTATAACGTCCTTGGCTACCCCAGTAGTTGTTTTGTCTCCTGCATTGATTCGAAGTTTACAAACATTATCTGGCTGTATGCCTTGATAAATACGATCTTCTCGTTCTTCTCTTGTGAGCCAAAGATCTTTATAACAGTAGAACACATCTGAGTCGTCAAGACTAAACACTTCCTGCCCTTCAAGTTTTACTTAATAGTCCTAACAATTGCTCTACCAAGATTGTTAACTAGTGTTCTGTTTACGTCTGCATCTGATGATAGTTCAATATTAAATGCTAGGCGAGCAGTGCCAGGAACAATAACGTCACTGGGACCTAGGTTTGGAAACTTGACTGTAAGTGTTTGATTCTGGTCTATAGTACTTGGATTGTTTGTGATGACGATTGATTGTCTTATGCCCTTAACACCCAGAGGCTCACGTAGTTTTCTGTATGGGTCTAACTTTGATCCGTAAGACTGTGTCATTTTTATTATGCACAATAAAAAATAATAAATTAATAAAACAATAGCCGCGGGAGGATTTAATCATGAAGATTTTGAAATGGATGACACGTATGATTTTGGTAATACAACAGATATGGCAGATATGACTGGTACAAGAAATATTTACAGTTTACGTCATGAACTTTTAGAAACCAAAGTGAACTCGTTTTATGATCATGTTGGTAATCGCCCAGACAACATAGACCCTAATCAGTTTGAACTTGATGGCAAGGGTCATTTATATTTAAATACTGTTGACAAAGGAAAAGTACTATTGACTAACAAAAAAGACCCTAGTAGGTTTAGGGCTTTAAGTACAATAAAAAATGAAGGTGGTGTTGATGCCTTGCGTCAACTTGGTATTGGTGGGTCTCCTGTCACGCCGCTTGCGCCTAGACTGGTTAGTGTTCTTCACGACACACAAACAAAGTTGCCAACAGGGCAACAAATTGAAATGGCACCAGTAACAAGCCTACCAGAAATAGCAAACACAGTGATACAAGAAACCTCATTTACTGAAGGGCAAATAAATGACGCTTTGAAAACAATAGATGATCCACCTTTGTCAATGAGGGAGATTATGGGATTGGATAAATCACTGCAGACAGTAAGAGGTGAGATGGTTAATAATCTAGCCAAACTGGGAGAGCTTGATAAACACATAGAACGTGAAAAAGAGAAACTGGCTACCGCAGACACAGAAATGAAAGAAAGAATCCAACACAGATTAAATGATTTGCAGATAGAAAGATCAGGAAGGTTAGAAGTGATTAGTATTGGAAGACAAAACTGAAATCACAGGTCAACAGAATTAGAGAAACTATTCAGAAAATACTTCACGAAGACACTACTCTGGCTGAGAGACTTAAAACACTTTTCAGAGAACAGGGTATCACAATTGCTAGTTTAATTACTGCTCTTGGATTTATTATCAGTACTGTTGTATTATCTGTCTCCGGCAGTGGTGGTGGAGCACCCCCGGCACCAGCAACACCAACCCCGGTGCCACCAACCCCGGCTCCAACAGACCCAAAAGATTTACAGACGTGGGTAAAGAAACAGTTGTCTCACATATCAGACCTGCTTAAGAAATTGGCTCTGAAAGGAGTGGATGCTTTGCCTGGCATAATTGGCACTGTTGTCAGTTGGCTGATTAGTACTGCAGCGAAGGCAGTAGGGTTTATGGCAGAACATGTGTGGGTATTTTTGGTGACAGTAGGAGGGTTGATGGTGGGTTATTTAATGAAACAGATAAAGAAGTAATACTCCTAATCCAGTGAGGCCTATTACCAATGCAGTTCTTTCTGACTCATGTGTGTCCGGGGTTGGTGTAGGGGTTACCGCTTGTATGAGTGCCGGTGTTGGGGCCAGGGCCGGGGTTGGGGGTGTTACCGTCTGTAATGATTTTAAGGGCTGTACGTGTGTGGTTGTGGCCCCTAAGTTTACAGATTGATTGAGACCTAGTTTTTGATCACGACCTGCAACAATGATTTCATTATTATAATTTGTTATTGTTCCCATTTGGAGTTGAAGATCAGATGGTAACATGTATAACCCGATGCCAACTACAAAGTCAACTTTTGATCTGGCATATCTGAGTATGTCTTGGTAGCGTTGTATGCTAGATGGGAGATCAACTGTTGAATTAATTGAATCTTCAAGATTAGCGAGAAACTGTTTTTGTGCCTCAAATTTTCCACTTCCATTCAAAATATTCGATTTTGTTAGTGATTGTGCACCTAGTAAACACCAGACATATGTTCTGATAGACTCATTGACGCGCTCGACTCCTGCTTGAGTAAACCCGTCAGTTTTATCTAAAATAAATGTAGTCCAGGCGTTAGACTGTTTCTGTTCAATGGTACCTATCCAGACTTGTGATTTTGATGAGAATGAAGTGTACCCAGGGTAGTAATCTTGAGGGTATTGTCTGTGACTCATAGCGTAATACAATGTGCCCATGCCGTGGTGATCATCAAGTTTTTGTGTGAAGTCATACTTAGTGCTTATGTTAAATTCATTACAAATGCGTTCAAACGCTTTCATATCCATGGGGTTGTTATACCTGTTGATTCAGTGGGCAGTGGTGTATGAAGTTCTGACAGAATACGTCTAAGCTGGTAATAAACATGGAAATGATACACAGATCTAATCAGTTTGTTTGAGTGATTCAAATGATCTGTGAATGAAACACCACAGCCTGTAGTTGAACATAGTATTGCAAAGTTGAGTTGATTTTGAAACATCTGTAGTGGGCTAGAAGACCACTTTCTTGCAGTAGAGTCATCTGTTATTGGAGGGTTTAGGTAATGGTTAAACGGATTTGGTACTTTGACTTGGAATAGATCTTGTTCAGACACAGCCATGTCAAGCTGATTTAGTTGAATTATTTTCTGTTCATAAGTAGGTGCAACATTATATTTGGCATACACATTAAATTGAAATGCGTTTGTTGTGGTAATGGTTGGTGATTTAAATTCCATCCTTTTTTATATGAGATAATAAAAATGTTTATTACCTTAACAAATCTTGACACAAGCAAACCAGTGTGGTTAACTAATGGGATTGATAATCGTGATGGTAGCAAGGCTGTAGCTATCCATGAATTGTTCTACACAGTAAAATGGTTTAATGTAGAGGATGATATATATAATAAAGTAAATTTAGATGGTAAGACTGAAGCTTTACCTCCTGGTTATTATGACTTTTGTACTATAGCTGAATGGTTTCAAAGTAATTTTAAAATTAAAGCAACTTTAAATCCAGCTAACCTACTTGTTACATTAGAATTTCCGACACAAAATTGGTTAAGGATCTCAGATAGATTTGCATATTTACTTGGATTTTATATTGACGAAGATTGGTATAGAACAGATGATTTAGGTGAAGATATGTTTGGTATTATAACAATGAAGACCAAAAAACTTAAAATAACTGGAAAACGCCCTGTTTATTTGGCAGTACACACAGTATTTAATGTTTATTTGAAAGAACGAAACACTACTGAAAATGTACACAATGGAAAGCCTTCAACTTTGTTGAGATGTGTGCCAGCTGGAACTGCTCCTTATTGTGAAAGTGTAGTTGTTAAATTTCCTAATTTGCAGTTTAAGAAATTAGGTTCTAGTTTCTTTGAGTCACTGAGTATATCTGTAACTAATCAGGATAACAAACCAGTTGTTATGCATGATTTTAGTGTTGTGTTGGAAATTAAATAATTTTATTTTTGTTTATAAAAAATGAGTGGTGGTCCAAAGCCGAGAATCATACCAGTTGCGTGTCCAGTAACAGAGTTGAAAGATTTGGCAGACGTACAGGATTTTGAGAAGGAAGGAGAAATTGGAGAAATATATGGTTTTGAACTTGATTTAAATGGCATGTACAAGAGGAAAGTAATTGTTGACATGAAAGACGGTGAAAAACAGATTCCTAAACTTGGTCAGCTACGTGATGTTACTGTACCTACTCCACCTGTAAATAATGTGCCCTACAACTTAATACATGTAGGTAGTAAGTGGGTGGTTTCACCTGTGCCTGTTCCACCACCCACAATTGACTGGGACATAAAGTTGGAATTTATTAGTCCTTATGTATACACTGATGACGAAGGTGCCTTAGTGTTTAGGAAGATTGTTAACTCGGGGCCGCTTATTGTAAGTCTTGTTCCAAGCTTTGCTTTAGATGACAATAGCAGAGAAAAACTGAAAGTTGAAAATTATGAGAGACGGCGGTATCTTCTTACACATAGGAAGGGTAGGTCTGATGCGAAGGTCGTGTTTGCACCAATAAACTTTCCCATCGCAAGAGAAGCGACAATAGTATTTGAAATTATCATGAGATCAGTAACTACTGCTAAAGAGGCTCAAATTGCACAAGGAATTAAACTTACATGGAATGACACAGTAACAGAATCATCAAAGGTATTTATTGCTATTACAAAAAATAATGATGTTATTAATGTTTCGAGCAGTATTCCAGCTGTCAAGGTGGTGGTTGACAAAACAACTTTTGTTCGTCTAACTTACATAAACCTTGAACACATTGATCTTGTTGCATTTTATTATGCTAACAAATTGTATACTTTTGAAGAGTTGCAAAATGTAATTGCTGATTAAATAAAAAAAAATATTTGTGAATAAAAAAAAATGGTAAACTTCTATCCGCAACTACCAACGCTTGATCCGACTGAAACAAATGAGATGACTAAAACAACACTTGCTCCTGATCCACATATGCCAATTGCTTCAGATAAAACATTACAGGCAGATGCATTCAGATTAAATAATATTACAGAAGCTTTGAAATATTTGGAAAGTGAAGAGGCGAAATATTCACGGTGCAAAAGACGGTATAAGACCGTTTTCAATTCTGTTCAAAACACTTCTATGGCTATTGGTGCAGTTTCAGCTTCATGTTCTGTAGGGGGTATTGTTCTGTTTGCCACGGGAATTGGAAGTTTGGCTGGAATAGCAATTGAGGGTGTTAGCGTTGCTACATGCCTGACTTGTTTTGGTTTGGAAGCCTTAAACAAGAGGTTTCACACGAAATTACAGAAACATGAAGCATTGAGTACACTGGCTGGTGCAAAGCTGAGCAGTATGAAACTTATTATTAGTAAGGCATTAAATGATAATTGTATTGATGACGAGGAATTTAAGAGAGTCCAGGATGATTTAAATAATTACAAGAAACAGAAGTCTGAAATACAAAATAAAATGCGTAGTCAATCTCCTGTGAATGTTGAAGAACTGAAGGCTAGTTTTTTAGAGATGGGGAAACAGATCGGTGTTCAGGAAACCACAGAAAAACTACACAATCTTTTAAACAAATAAAAATAAGATTTGGTAATCGTTTATTAATGACATACACTTCACAGAAAAATGACATGCCACCTAACTATTTAACCCCATCAGCACCATCACCACCACCTGACTATTACTAAAAAAAGTTTTTTCATTGTCCTTGTATCTTGACAAATCTGACCGAGTAAGTTGTGACTTAAGTTGTGACTTGAGTCAAGAACTTACATTTTGTTATGTTTAAGTTCTTAAAAGTTCTTGACTTAAGTCACTTAATAACTTATTATAGGTTCTTAAAAGGTTACCTGTAAAGTTATTTGTCAGTTATAATTGACTTTGGAAAATTTGTTAACAAGTATCTGCAGGTAACTTAAATAATTTGTTATCAAGTGCATATAGCAATGTTTTTTGTTGTTGTTGTTGTTTGTTTGTGTGTGTGTGTGTGTGTGTGTGTGTGTGTGTGTGTGTGTGTGTGTGTGTGTATATGAATATGTGGACATTGACTAAAAAAAAAATAATGGTATAAATGGTATTGGAATGTATTTTTTTTCTATCTCTAATAACTAATTAATATGCACACGTATAGGCAAACAAAAACACAGGCACACACACAAACAGATAGACATGCACACATACATACTCAAAAACATGCACTCACACACACACATACACGCCTACACACGCAAAAACATGCACTCACACAGATGCACATACACATATAAACACATGCACACACGCACACATACACACTTTCACTCACACACATATACATATACACACACTATGGGTTGTAACCATACAAACCGGGGACGTCCCCGGTTTACTGAAAGTCCCCAGTTGTGGGTGTTTAACCCGTGTGTGTCCCCCGGTTTACGGGATTTGAATACTCACACACACACACACACACACACACACACACACACATTACAGGCAGACGCATTCCGATTAATATAATACACACATGCACTCACGCACGCACGCACACATGCATTCATACACGCATATACAGACGCATGCACGCATACACACACACACGCACAGACAAACAAACACAATGCACGCACACACATAGAGACAAAGACAAACACGCACTGACATGCACGCACATACGCACGGCACAGTCATACAGACACACACACTGACAAAGACAGATGATCAAAGGCAGACAGCAGGCTGGCAAAAGCAAACAAAGCGGTTTCGTTTTCGTTAAGACGCTAGTACGTCATTGTATACGCTAGATACAACGATCACATGTGATTACACAGCTTGCTAAGACCCTTGTAAACAGAGACATTTAACTCTGTGTTTTGTGATAGCAATGACTATGATTGAAAAAATCAATCTTCTGTTAACACAGTCGTTTGCTTTCTGTTCATTTAGCTGGATATCATGATCGCATGAGATAGTTACCGTCCTTTGTAAACAGAATCAGAATTGCTCAGACATTTCTTAGCTGGCAAGTGATAGCATGCCACAGATTAAAGCTGATATCATCAGCAGGTTATTTTAATAAATAAATTTTTAACAAAAGTCCCGTCTGTCATCCATTTCCCAATCGGCCTTTTCAAGAGGGAGTCAAACATGCCCCCTTGAAGAGGCATTGGGAAATGGATTGGCGTTCCGTCGCCCAGACGGGACAAGGGTAGGAAGGACGGACAGACAGACAGACAGACACACACACACCCCACCCCACCCCTTACCCCTCTTTCCCTTCCCCTTCCCCCCACCCCCTTATTCCCCTCTTCCCCTTCCCCTTCCCCCCACCCCCTTATTCCCCTCTTTCCCCCCCCCCCCCTTTTTTACCCGTGCACACAATTTATTTTATTTATTTGCCGGCCTAGTAATTTGTTTACTGTAGGTCCTACAGCTAATTATTTATTTTTGTCCGGACTTATTTTTGGTCTAATTATTAGGGTTTCGTCACTCCCCAGATGGGGGCCTCAAAGACGAGTTATTTACGAAACGAAAGAATTTGAGGCCCAGAGGAGACTCGATCCCATATCACACACGTAAGAATAAATTGCACCAAGATTTTCTCTTAGGTGTATGACATGCGAGCGAAATCCACCCAGCCACTGCGGTGGCCGAAAAAGGCAGTTATTCTTAGGCTTATAACTATAATCGATAGTGGTGCAATACCGGAACTAGATCATCGATTTTTTTACAGGTATGTAGCGTGTTTACCGGGCTAATAATACAATGGATTGAGCCGGGCCGGGGCTAAAAACATTATTATTAGTCAAATTAGTGTTGTTTTAGTGGGTTGATGCAGTGTTTTTAATTAGAAATGATAGTAATTTTGTATCATTTCTCAGTAATGAGCCACGAAAGCGAAAGCAGGCATAAATTATGATTTTAAAGGGAAGTAATTGCTTCATGTTCTTTTGCCTGTGCTGTGTCTGTGTGTAAAATTGACAAAGTGTATGTGTATAAGACTATTTATTAAGCAGATTTGGTTGCCGCGTTATTTTAATTGAGAAAATAGACCTAGTCAGTGTGTATATCATTGATTTTTAACTGGTGTAAGAGCGCGCGTGTGTGTGTGCGATCGCCGTTATCGGGAATTTCCACAACGCATGGCACATTGGGCTTAGGCTAGGCGGCTAGCCGCCGTGATCAATAAACTACGCATTCCTGAATGTACACGCATACATCGTTGATATACTGTTTAGCTCGGGTGCTGATGTCAATGCTTATAGAGAAGGAACAATGTATTTTCCAAAAGAACCAAATTTATTTACGCCGCATTGACAAACTTGCGTTTATTTGAAATCACTGGGGTGAATTAAAGATGGGGTGGCGGTCGCGTAGTAAATAGAGGGGACATTGTCAAAATGTCGCAATTTTTGTGACTAATGCGGCGTTAATGAATTTGGTGCTTTTGGAAAATACATTGTTCCTTCTCTTGGTCATCAGCCACTGCCACTGTAGGTGTTGAATCGAATCTTTGTCTATTGCTGGCAAAAGATCGGCCGTATTTGCCATATTAAGTGTGTAGAGCGCGCGGGTTAATTAATCAATGAATCAATCAAACTTTATTATACAACGGTTAAGGCATTGATAACGTCATTGACACATCCATTTTACAAACCTGCCGTTGCTAAAAACTACAAAACTATCTACACATGCACATACATATTAGTAAAACATAATACTTGCAAACAATTAACACTGCACATAGGCATACATACTCATAGACTCCCCTCCCCCCCCCCCACCCCCCACCCGCCGCCCCTCCCCCTCCACACACACACAGAGCTAAATAGTTCAAATGATAAATGAAAAGGATAAAAAGCTTAATTGGGAATAAATTGGACCCAGCATAGAAAGCGACATATAATACATGTAGTTAAGGCATTCCTAGGCCCTACGAGTGATCCACGAAATACTTGCAGAGACCTTTTTAAAACAGGCTAGCGAGGAGGCGGATTTTACATGGTCGGGAAGCGCATTCCAGATATGTGTCCCTGAGAAGGATAAGCTGGTTTTATATAGATCGATCCTTGGTTTTGGGACTATGAAAAGCTTTCTGATGTTTCCAAGCCTGGACTCAGACTTGCAGAACAAAGATGTACTCAGATGTTTTGCGCTTCCACACTTTGCATCTTGAAGCGGCAGGAGATCTGTTTTTGTGAGTTTTTCTTCTGTGGTAGGTGTGGATCAGGGCAGATTATTTTGGCCGCCCGTCTGTGTAGGGAATTGAGTCTCTTTAAATGGACCTCACTACATTCACTGGTTACTTTTGAGTTGCACATTTGTTGTCTCCCTTTGACTGTCAGTGTGTGTTCTTGTGGTAAATAATAACTATGGATACTTTTTATCATTGTAAATGAAGGCCGTTATCTCATGTTTCGCGCATTTCAACACCGTTTACAACAGTTGTCGCTGATATTTTGTGTGCCAGTCTCTTGTCCGCCACCTTAGAGTCACGTGACCGATTCTCACCTGTTTTAGAATTAACCCTTACACGGCCGTGACTAAGTGACCGCCATCCGACTGCAAGAGACAGAGATCATCATGAGCCCCCGCGGGGGCTCATGAGGATCTATGTCTCTTGTCGAGTCTGATTTATATCCATGTTTCTCTGACTGTTGTGGCTTGTGGTCATTCAACGAACAAAGAGTTCAGACACCAAACAAGGCCAGATCACTTACAGGTGTGTGTGTGTGTGTGTGTGTGTGTGTGTGTGTGTGTGTGTGTGTGTGTGTGTGTGTGTGTGTGTGTCTGTGTGTGTGTGTGTGTGTGCGTACACCAAATGACTAAAATGGGTTTCTTTCTTTACCATCCTTATGCAATCTGGGTGTGTGTGAAATTCTGGGTGGACAGATCAGACACCCATTTCTTCTGAGGGTTGTTTCTGTATTATCTTTCATTCAAAAGTCAGAAAAAAATATCAAAATACGATGTCCCCATTTTAACAGATTTACTTCATCGTTGTGTTTCAGGGATGCCCTGGGCCTGTGTGTGGACACGGAAGCGGCCTGAGTGTTTTCATATCAATTTGATTGGTCCAACACTGTAACGCACGCAGACTTGCCCACAGTCGTACGCACAGACTCTCACGCAACAGACGCATACACCGCCACTGACTCAGACGGGCGCATTCATGCGGTAAAACACAACACACGGGCTCCCTTTCTAAAGTAACCTTTATACACTATAAATGAAAAAAGAATGACTTAAATAACTATCAACTATATACAATGCTCTCCTATCACACACTCAAATCACAGTATCTTTGCCTGGCTAGGTTTTAGTCTCTCAATGTCTCCAACCTGTTTGATGTTGTTGCCTGGTTACGTTGGTCCTTCTCACGTCTAGGCGTGAAAGTCCTTCGTCGTACGCTTATTGCCGTCCTGTCTCTTCGGGCACGGACGTCCTCGTTCTCGTACGGTACTCAGTTCTCGCTTGGACTTGGGTGTCTTGGTCCCAGTCAGAATCACTCTCAGAAGAGCTGGAGGGATGACCTCACGTAGGTCCCACCTGCGACTCGACGTCTCGGCGTCCGTCTTCCACTCTCGTTACAAGAACTCTAAAATAGACAACAAAAGTCCCAACGTAACACTTGCTAAACACACAACATATTGGATCAATGAGAAACGTCACGTAACCTGGCTGATACAAATAACTCACACGTTCATTCACACACACACACGTGCTTCATAAACTATTTTCGTATCACCCCATCTCTGTCACTATCTTGAAACAGACTATAGCCTAACACTCTTGCTATACATTACTCTATACCCTGGAAAAGACTATGCTTACCCAACCACGTACTATCTTCATAGCGGCTTAGACATACACACTTCCTATTCCTTTAGTCATCTAACTCGGTAAACAACTGTATACAAAAACACCGGTTACTTCACCGAATTCTAAACATACTATAACTAAACCAAACCGGAACACCGCTATTCACCCACATTAATCTTACCACGCATACTGTCTTTAACTAACAACTATCAATACTACGTTTATAGAAACATACCTGAAATCTAGGCTTCAGAGTCTTGGAATGCGGGCTAGGTAACTCAACAACCGTTCCATACGACAAAACAGCCCGCACTAACCAAACTAGACCTCTGACAGACACAGCTTCCGCCTAGAACAGAGAGATAATATAGGGGGCTCCTGAGAATCCAAATTTATTTATGCTGCATTAAACACAAACATTGCGGCATTTTGACAATGTCCCCCCCCCCCCCCCCCCCCCCCCCCCATTGACTACGCGACCGCTACCCCATCTTTAATTTACCCCAGTGATTTCAAATAAACGCAAGTTTGTCAATGCGGCGTAAATAAATGTGGTTCTTTTGGAAAATAGATTGTTTAATCTCTATAAGCTTCCCCAATGCACCCGAGCTAAACAGTATATCAACGATGTATGCGTGTACATTCAAGAATGCGTAGCAGTTTATTGTCTTTAATTAATGTCATAAAATTAATATTTTTTATTATAAAATGAATCAAGACGAATTACTTCTTCTAAATGATATTAATGCTGTAGAAAACAAAGACTTAGACTCGAAAAAACAGCGCCTTCTTTCTGTAGTTGTGTCAGGCAAATCAAAGACTTATCTTGGAAAACAATACATGACAGAGGATATTGAATCTCTCACCGCTGACGAGCTAATCAAGCTTCATTCTAAATATGAAAATCACATTGCTTCACTAATGACTCGTGATTTGAGTCGATCTCTTGTATGCCTATACACAAAAGCAGTGAGTCACTTTTTACCTGTGGATAGTGACAGCCTATCACACGACCTTGAAAGCAATCCCATAGTTTCAAGTTCAATAGGCAAATTAGCATGTGTCATGTTTTACAAGTTTGGAAATTACCTTGCACCTGTAGTAACCTTACTTGTTACTGGTAGCCATATTGATTTTTCAAAATTAAATTTTACTGCAGAAGAAAATGGACGAAACCCAGACGACTCCACAACCGAACCCCAGTCCAGTTTTGACACAGGTTCAAACTGTGACTAAGGCTAAAAGTCCAGGCAGGGTTGAGGCTGGTAAAAGATTAGCTGAATATAACAGGCAAAAAAAATTACAGCTTAAGGCACAAACAGAAAAGACTCATGTAACTAACCAGGTGTCAACACCGTCAGAGCCTGTGTCAATACCGTCAGGGCCGTCACTCCCTCATCAAAGTGAGAGACAAACAACTAAGTCTGACCCTGACCCCAAACCTCAATCAACAAAATATATAATTGCCGGATTTGTTGTCGGATTTGGTTACGTAGGTTATCAATTATACAAAAAATTAAACCACAGACTCGTACAGTGACCAGAAAATCAGACACTCCAAAAACAAAACCAGAAGTCGCCACATTACCAGTAACATCCAAAGCCGTTGACCCATTTTATATGCAGTAAAAAAAAATATTATTTTAATTTTTCTTGTATTAGAAAATGAGCGACACAAAGAACATAATGAACTTTGTCTATCACTCTGCCGTAATCAGCGGATTAGCAGTAGCTTATTCTATGCTGGGAAAAAGTCTACTCAAAATGAAATCAGCAGACCTCAGTAGACTCGATTTTGAAGACAGCACTAAGCTAATTGTAGTTGTTACAGCGTCGATTGCGACAAAAGACTTTCTTGTCAAGCAGGGAATTATTCCCGAAAATGTTTCTATGTAAATAAAAATAATATGGCGACGATAGCTATTATGATTGGTGGAGCAATGGTTAACGCATTGGCATTCAGTGGCTCTAATTATCTCTTTTCAAAAATGGGTAGAGAAGAATCTGCAGAAGAATTGAAACGTCATAATGAAGCATCTGAAAAACTTGCTCAAGCCCAGCAAGATTATGAAAAGAATAGAATTGAGAAACTTGATTTCATCAATGAAAAACTCAGGCTTGAAGGCCACGCACAACATACGTTTTCAAATACAGACGAAGCGATCAGGGAATACTATCTTGTCACAGGTGAAGACATGTCTATACCGAAACCAAAACTAAGTGACTATTACAAACCAAGCACACAACAAAGAAATGGAGAGATAATTTTTCTTTTAGTGGGAATGACATTTGTTTATTTTACTGGAGTTTTCATTGCTAGAAAAAATGGCAGCCGAAAATAAACTAACAAAAATATATTACTCTCCATCAGGCTATTGGAAAGGACAAACAGCTATTGAAAAATTACATGCCGCTGTGGGCGGAGATATAACACTCAATCAAGTCAAGCAATGGTTACAGAGACAAGCAATTTGGCAGATAAATCTCCCTGCTCCAAGAAAGATATCTAGACCTCATTTTGAGAACACTACCCCAAATGGACCTCCTGTTCCTACCACATGATACAATAAGAAAGAAACGATACAAGTATGCACTGACTGTTGTAGACATTGCTTCAAGGTACAAAGACGCTGAACCCATATCTGACAAAACAGCCAGTACAGTTGCTACTGCTTTATCAAAAATATATAGTCGAGGCCCCTTAAGATACCCCAGACTTGTACAAGTTGATGATGGATCAGAATTCAAAGGTGCAGTTAATCAGTTATTTGCTAAGCATGGTGTACTGGTCAGACGAGGCATTCCAGGTGTGCACAGATCACAGGCAATTGTAGAGAACTTTAACAAACAGTTGTCAGAAAGACTTTTCAGTTACCAGTATTCAAAGGAACGCATGCATGACACCCGGAACACTGAGTGGGTAAAGAGATTACCACATGTGATAAAAGCAATGAACAACGAAGGACACCCTAAGCCTGCTGATGCTATTAAATTGAAAACAATTACAGAGCCAAAAACAATGACAGCCCAGGCACCGCTTGCGCCAGACACAAGTTTATTTACTAAACAGGTAAGATATTTATATCAACCTGGAGAGGCTGAAAATGACATAAAGCACAGGGCGACAGACCCTATCTGGTCAACATCCGTTCATAATATAAAAAAAAATAATTCCCGGCGCAGACGCAACAATATATTACCTGTTCGACCCTGCACCCCAGAGGGCATTTGTCAGAGAAGAATTACAGATTATTCCCCCAGACACTGTTATTCATTTCAGTAACTAAGTCGTCAATTAATTCATCAACCAGTTCATCACAAATGTCTTCAGATAACTTGAGCCTGTAATGACCTGGTGCATAAACTTTTTCCTTACTGTGAAAAACACGTTTCGTGTCTCCAACTGCAAGTGACTTCTTATGTGTTTGAATTATTTCAAGATTATGTTTGTTTGATCTCAGTGACTTGTTTGGATAGTCAGGCATTAATGCACCATCTAACACTTGCTTGTAATGTTCATGACGTATGTCTTTATTTTTTATTGCTGTTTTTTTAATTCATTTGGCTTTCGACTGACTACCTTTCTGATGCAGTATAGAATACATTTTGGATCTCAGTCCAACGTACTCAACTATTGGCACACCATTTAGTTCATCCTTAAACTTTCCAGGCACTTTCTTGTTTTGTGTGCTAAACAGTGGATGATCCTTAGGGTAGTCAGACGTGTCATACATTTGTAACTCTGTTTTCATGTCTTCATAAAAGTCTTCAGTACACACATCAATGATCATAGAGTCAGTGTCAGTGTATAGCAGACGGCACTCAGGGTATTTTGGTTTGAAGTAATCATAATAAAATTCAAGCATCAACAGTTTTGACAACTCAAGAATTGCCATACCAATGAATACTGGCTTGTCCAGTTTAACAATCTTTTTTTTTGAGTGACACAGCATACAATGATGAATGAAATTCTTTATACCCTGTGTATTGAAGCTTGCCTGTAAGTTTAATTGCACCTGATTCAGTTGTGACCAGTCTCACATCTTTGCGGTGATGAGGATTTTCCATTGTCTTGCCAAAACATGCATTGTTCATAAGCTTAAAGAAGTCTTTGTCAAATGCAGTGTTGCCGTCTCTGGCACGAAGGGTTGTGTTCTTCATTATATAATCTTTCATGAAAGCACTCTGATCAAATTGAATTCCTCTGTGAACTTTCTTTAGTACTAACCCGTGTCTGATGTAAAACTGTAGCAAGCGGTAGTGACAAACGTAATTGAATTTGTCATTTAGATTTGGTACAAGTTTAGTGTCTTCTTTTTTTCCTGTCATACTCATTTTCTCAACAGCCAACGGATAATCATTGTGATAATCATGTAGGTGGTGAGGGTACTCTAGGTCGACTTCAAAGATCCAACCCAATCGCGTCGTTTCGGTCAAGATTCATAATATTGTTAGTTAACCCTGACTCTGTTACATCATACTGTGACAAATCATGCAGACAAAAGTTTTTCAAGGGTAATAACTCACACATCGCGAACCCATAAAGGTTATTAGCGTCAAGGTACGTAATGAATGACCTTGACCTCGAGGGGTCAAACCCAAGGTCACCATAACCGTCCAGATATTTATTGTTGGCTCTGGCGTAGTTATTTGCTGCAATACTAATCCCTCCCCTCAATCCACGTTACACCATTTCACCCATCGTACGATCAGACAACAGGTCTATAGATATCTTACTGGATTTCAAAAATGCATCCCATGTCATGCCAGGACTAGTTATGTAACAAGCAGGGTCAAGCTTGTAGTGTAACAAACCCTTTTCACGGTAACTTTCAAATACGTCTGCTAGCAAACAAACGTCAGCTTTCAAGTACTGATCGTGGTAGTCACCAATCGTCTGACACCCTAACTTCCCCCATGCATCAAGAGAATGCTGATATTCAGAGTCAGAAATACCTTTTCCAGTTAGTGTAGAATAAAATTTCTCTTTTGGTGGCAGTCTTGTTTCTTCAAACACAACCCAGTGATCAATGTACTCATATGGATAGACACCTTTCTTAATCAAGTCTGGCTCAAAATATTTACTCGTTATTGGATACTCAGTCAGTCCTTCTGCCAGACTAGCCAATCCTAAAGACAAATGTTGCATGGAGTCATAAAATGCTAATTTATCTAACCTAAAAGTCAAGTATTTTTCAGTTGTCTGGGCAATACAACTTATGTTTTTGTACGACTCGTCTACAGCCTGCATGATAATGTGTGAATCATACCCTTTGAGATTGTGAAAAAAGATTGGTAACTTGTATGTCTTGGGATCTATTTTTAATTTCAAGTTACAATCACCATGTGCAGCACCCCTGTAACGCCCAGTTATGTGATCATGGTCACGAACTTTATCACCCCCTAAAGGCTGTTCACAAATCCAACACGTCTCAGCTGTATCAAATTTCAGTTTGTCTTCTTCTGTCATCACCAAAGGCATCTGACATGTTGTGAGATACTGTACTACCTGACTATACAGATGTCTCATTTCTGTTAAAAACAGACAAGCTGCATTTTCACCTCTGTAGATAACAGGCTCTGATTGCAAACCGTCTGACCTAACAAGAATGTATCCAAAAGAACACACCACTTGGTCACTCAGTTTTATAGTCTATGGTAATGACTCTGGAACAGGACCTTCATATTGAACAACTAATGATTCGAAATCTGCATACACTACAAACGGCAGCTTTTGCTGATTCCCATAGTTCTTAAAATACACTTGACTACCAGGATCTGGATACTTAAGTACAGTTTGTATATCATCAGGTGACCTGCAGTGTAAAACATGTTTGTGTGCCACTTCAATAGAGGAAAACCTCTGTAAACATCTTTTACACACTTCCTGTTTACACTTGTGTTTTGTTGTATGCCCATGAATTAGATGTGACATATTTCTGATAATTGTGTAGTGAAAGTTATTGTCATCACCGGTAGGGCCGATTAGCAACATGTCAACATGCTTATCTTCTGACTGCCCATATGTTGGGGCAATTGGAGATACTCTAATTGGCTGTAACTTGTTCTCAGCATTATTATCCCACACAAACACATTCACAGATATACCAGGATTTAGTTTTTCAAACAAGTCTATGTCCTGTATTTTAACAGGGAACTCAATGCCACTAAAATCGAGTTCATTTACAAATTTGGTGTAGTTAGATACACGTTCAGGCTTTGACTTTACAAAGTGTAGTTTAGCAAGCACACACCACATGAAACAGAAATTGTTTTTGTTCTGAATATTAACAACAGCTTTTTTGTTTGCAACCTCAGTTGGCAGTGGTATCCATGATTTACCTAATATAGGATGATACCTAGACTGCTTTAATTGCAGTTCATGTACATGTCCTTTGTGCCAACCAGACCCCTTCATTTTTGCACTGTCAATCGCCTGGAGAAAGTCTGGTAATAGTCTGTCTCTAAACACGTTTTCTAATTCTCTTCTTGTGTTAACTGTGTGTTGTCTTGTTGATATGTACGATACAATCACTTCACCGTCTACTCTAGTAAATTCTATCTTAGCAACAATCTGAATCTTCACACTGCCTGTGAGAAGATTTTGTTGTATGACAGAAAAAGAGTTTTCTATTGATTCATAGACATTGTTACTATTAGATATAGGCAAGTCTGTTGTGTGAAACACGTTACGTAGGCCTGATGGGCCAGGGTTTGATGGGCCAGGGTTTTGAACATTGACTGTCATTTTTATTTGACCGACAAAATAATAAAATAAAAAAAATTACCATTGTCACACCATATGTAATACTGTATTATCTGTAGTTATGATAAACAAGTCAACTACTTTCCTGGTGTTTGTCTTGAAGTCTTGTCCTGCAGGTGTAATATCACTTTATTGAACGTAACACTTTCAATGTAACAATGTTGTTTTCTTAATTGATTAAATATGTCATTACACAATACCTCAAACCAACGCAAGTGGCCACTGTTAGCATTATAAACTTTAAAAGCATTTGTCTTAAGATCAACAGTCTCATAATCATAACGTGGTAATCCATCTGAATATTCCAAAGTAAC
This sequence comes from Semisulcospira habei, assembly GCA_036245525.1. NCBI lineage: Eukaryota > Metazoa > Mollusca > Gastropoda > Semisulcospiridae > Semisulcospira > Semisulcospira habei. The sequence continues at coordinate 271,079,339 of BTPG01000001.1, forward strand.
GTTATATGTTGTGTATATCCTTATTGACGGTGTTGAGAGTTTAAAGCTGGGTCCAAACACACGTGTTTTTAAGTCAGTAAAGTGCATAACATCTTTGAAGCATTCTGTAACATCAAACACTTGGGTTTGTCCATCTGTCATTTTTTATTGGACAAACAAAAAAATAAATTAATTTACTAACCCATACCCTGTGGGCTGAACTGTCTTTAAAATAAGCTTTAGATGCTTAGTTGATTTCAGTTTATTTTTTACATCATCACGTTCATGCTTATTTGGTATGACATCATTTTCTCTGAGACAGTCTTCGAAGCTGTCACGATCCTTACAGTAAAACAAACAGATAAACTTTAACTGTTCTCGAAAATCTTTCAGTACAGCATTATATTTCTGAGTGAGAATCCATACACTGACGTTTGCGTGTCTGCCACTGAAATCAAGTTCTGCCAGAGTGTTTCTCTTCTTGACAATGTCTTTCTCTGCTGAGCAGTCATCGACTATGAACAATGTTGGCTGTCCTTCAAATTGCATGTAAAAATATTGTAGGTAGTCATTCAGTTTTTTCTCAGGGTCGACTAAGTATATGTTGCTGTCAGTCCAAATGAATAAACGGTTGTGATAAGCTTTGTTGTGTTTGATTGTAGGACAAAATATTACAATGTTTTCAAAGTGGTGTATGTATCTTGTTTGTAATAAGTCAAGTACGAATTCAGTTTTTCCACACCCTGTGGCACCAACAAATAAGCCACAGTGTGGATCGAGTGTCATTAAGCTCCGGTTCATTTTAATACACAATATAATTTTAATATATGTGTCCACTCAGTCTGCTTTCTGCAATATTGAGTTGTGCATCATAAATCAGATTATATGTTTATGGCTGCAGCAGTTTCAACCTTTTTTTTGTATCTGAATTGTTATTCCATCACTACCGTTCTCAACAGTTCTACCTGACCCATGAAGGTAGTCATCATCTGTACTACGAAGGTCTAGCCACAGTGCATACTTGTTTGTAAGGTATTGTCCGATCCTAACATCATACAGATGTAGATCTTTGCACGCAATGTTTGCTGGTTTATCTCTAATCCTTCCACCCGCAAAATACTTTGTGATCTCATCGTAGTGTTGATAAGGCAGCATTCCAGATGCATACACTTGATTAGGGCGGCCTTCAATTGTACAGGACAAATGTGTAATCTTAGGATTGTAGAATTTTTCTGAATCCCGTTTATATGGATCTGCTGGTTCAACAAACAACATAAGAATACCTTTCAGTGACCTAACTGGTGTGTTCAAGTTTATGTTCCACATCGGGTCACTCTTGTCTTTTTGCATTAAATTATGTCTAATCACCCTGTCATAATAAATTGGCAGTCTTGACTGATACTGATTTTGAATAAGTCTGGCTAGATCAGTGTGTGTGACAATTTCATATTCCAAGGAAATGTTAGAGATCTTGTATGTTGCATCTGTGGCAGATGATTTAATAACTTTGGAGTAGTCATTGAAAGTTAGTTCAAACTCAGACGGTCATTCAGTGCCCCTTGATAATAAGGCAGATGAGCTGTTAAAATTTCAAACTCGAGTGGAATGTAAAATCTAGTTCCATATGTTTCAGCCATTATAACGTATTTGGCTACCCCAGTAGTTGTTTTGTCTCCTGCATTGATTCGAAGTTTACAAACATTATCTGGCTGTATGCCTTGATAAATACGATCTTCTCGTTCTTCTCTTGTGAGCCAAAGATCTTTATAACAGTAGAACACATCTGAGTCGTCAAGACTAAACACTTCCTGCCCTTCAAGTTTTACTTAATAGTCCTAACAATTGCTCTACCAAGATTGTTAACTAGTGTTCTGTTTACGTCTGCATCTGATGATAGTTCAATATTAAATGCTAGGCGAGCAGTGCCAGGAACAATAACGTCACTGGGACCTAGGTTTGGAAACTTGACTGTAAGTGTTTGATTCTGGTCTATAGTACTTGGATTGTTTGTGATGACGATTGATTGTCTTATGCCCTTAACACCCAGAGGCTCACGTAGTTTTCTGTATGGGTCTAACTTTGATCCGTAAGACTGTGTCATTTTTATTATGCACAATAAAAAATAATAAATTAATAAAACAATAGCCGCGGGAGGATTTAATCATGAAGATTTTGAAATGGATGACACGTATGATTTTGGTAATACAACAGATATGGCAGATATGACTGGTACAAGAAATATTTACAGTTTACGTCATGAACTTTTAGAAACCAAAGTGAACTCGTTTTATGATCATGTTGGTAATCGCCCAGACAACATAGACCCTAATCAGTTTGAACTTGATGGCAAGGGTCATTTATATTTAAATACTGTTGACAAAGGAAAAGTACTATTGACTAACAAAAAAGACCCTAGTAGGTTTAGGGCTTTAAGTACAATAAAAAATGAAGGTGGTGTTGATGCCTTGCGTCAACTTGGTATTGGTGGGTCTCCTGTCACGCCGCTTGCGCCTAGACTGGTTAGTGTTCTTCACGACACACAAACAAAGTTGCCAACAGGGCAACAAATTGAAATGGCACCAGTAACAAGCCTACCAGAAATAGCAAACACAGTGATACAAGAAACCTCATTTACTGAAGGGCAAATAAATGACGCTTTGAAAACAATAGATGATCCACCTTTGTCAATGAGGGAGATTATGGGATTGGATAAATCACTGCAGACAGTAAGAGGTGAGATGGTTAATAATCTAGCCAAACTGGGAGAGCTTGATAAACACATAGAACGTGAAAAAGAGAAACTGGCTACCGCAGACACAGAAATGAAAGAAAGAATCCAACACAGATTAAATGATTTGCAGATAGAAAGATCAGGAAGGTTAGAAGTGATTAGTATTGGAAGACAAAACTGAAATCACAGGTCAACAGAATTAGAGAAACTATTCAGAAAATACTTCACGAAGACACTACTCTGGCTGAGAGACTTAAAACACTTTTCAGAGAACAGGGTATCACAATTGCTAGTTTAATTACTGCTCTTGGATTTATTATCAGTACTGTTGTATTATCTGTCTCCGGCAGTGGTGGTGGAGCACCCCCGGCACCAGCAACACCAACCCCGGTGCCACCAACCCCGGCTCCAACAGACCCAAAAGATTTACAGACGTGGGTAAAGAAACAGTTGTCTCACATATCAGACCTGCTTAAGAAATTGGCTCTGAAAGGAGTGGATGCTTTGCCTGGCATAATTGGCACTGTTGTCAGTTGGCTGATTAGTACTGCAGCGAAGGCAGTAGGGTTTATGGCAGAACATGTGTGGGTATTTTTGGTGACAGTAGGAGGGTTGATGGTGGGTTATTTAATGAAACAGATAAAGAAGTAATACTCCTAATCCAGTGAGGCCTATTACCAATGCAGTTCTTTCTGACTCATGTGTGTCCGGGGTTGGTGTAGGGGTTACCGCTTGTATGAGTGCCGGTGTTGGGGCCAGGGCCGGGGTTGGGGGTGTTACCGTCTGTAATGATTTTAAGGGCTGTACGTGTGTGGTTGTGGCCCCTAAGTTTACAGATTGATTGAGACCTAGTTTTTGATCACGACCTGCAACAATGATTTCATTATTATAATTTGTTATTGTTCCCATTTGGAGTTGAAGATCAGATGGTAACATGTATAACCCGATGCCAACTACAAAGTCAACTTTTGATCTGGCATATCTGAGTATGTCTTGGTAGCGTTGTATGCTAGATGGGAGATCAACTGTTGAATTAATTGAATCTTCAAGATTAGCGAGAAACTGTTTTTGTGCCTCAAATTTTCCACTTCCATTCAAAATATTCGATTTTGTTAGTGATTGTGCACCTAGTAAACACCAGACATATGTTCTGATAGACTCATTGACGCGCTCGACTCCTGCTTGAGTAAACCCGTCAGTTTTATCTAAAATAAATGTAGTCCAGGCGTTAGACTGTTTCTGTTCAATGGTACCTATCCAGACTTGTGATTTTGATGAGAATGAAGTGTACCCAGGGTAGTAATCTTGAGGGTATTGTCTGTGACTCATAGCGTAATACAATGTGCCCATGCCGTGGTGATCATCAAGTTTTTGTGTGAAGTCATACTTAGTGCTTATGTTAAATTCATTACAAATGCGTTCAAACGCTTTCATATCCATGGGGTTGTTATACCTGTTGATTCAGTGGGCAGTGGTGTATGAAGTTCTGACAGAATACGTCTAAGCTGGTAATAAACATGGAAATGATACACAGATCTAATCAGTTTGTTTGAGTGATTCAAATGATCTGTGAATGAAACACCACAGCCTGTAGTTTGAACATAGTATTGCAAAGTTGAGTTGATTTTGAAACATCTGTAGTGGGCTAGAAGACCACTTTCTTGCAGTAGAGTCATCTGTTATTGGAGGGTTTAGGTAATGGTTAAACGGATTTGGTACTTTGACTTGGAATAGATCTTGTTCAGACACAGCCATGTCAAGCTGATTTAGTTGAATTATTTTCTGTTCATAAGTAGGTGCAACATTATATTTGGCATACACATTAAATTGAAATGCGTTTGTTGTGGTAATGGTTGGTGATTTAAATTCCATCCTTTTTTATATGAGATAATAAAAATGTTTATTACCTTAACAAATCTTGACACAAGCAAACCAGTGTGGTTAACTAATGGGATTGATAATCGTGATGGTAGCAAGGCTGTAGCTATCCATGAATTGTTCTACACAGTAAAATGGTTTAATGTAGAGGATGATATATATAATAAAGTAAATTTAGATGGTAAGACTGAAGCTTTACCTCCTGGTTATTATGACTTTTGTACTATAGCTGAATGGTTTCAAAGTAATTTTAAAATTAAAGCAACTTTAAATCCAGCTAACCTACTTGTTACATTAGAATTTCCGACACAAAATTGGTTAAGGATCTCAGATAGATTTGCATATTTACTTGGATTTTATATTGACGAAGATTGGTATAGAACAGATGATTTAGGTGAAGATATGTTTGGTATTATAACAATGAAGACCAAAAAACTTAAAATAACTGGTAAACGCCCTGTTTATTTGGCAGTACACACAGTATTTAATGTTTATTTGAAAGAACGAAACACTACTGAAAATGTACACAATGGAAAGCCTTCAACTTTGTTGAGATGTGTGCCAGCTGGAACTGCTCCTTATTGTGAAAGTGTAGTTGTTAAATTTCCTAATTTGCAGTTTAAGAAATTAGGTTCTAGTTTCTTTGAGTCACTGAGTATATCTGTAACTAATCAGGATAACAAACCAGTTGTTATGCATGATTTTAGTGTTGTGTTGGAAATTAAATAATTTTATTTTTGTTTATAAAAAATGAGTGGTGGTCCAAAGCCGAGAATCATACCAGTTGCGTGTCCAGTAACAGAGTTGAAAGATTTGGCAGACGTACAGGATTTTGAGAAGGAAGGAGAAATTGGAGAAATATATGGTTTTGAACTTGATTTAAATGGCATGTACAAGAGGAAAGTAATTGTTGACATGAAAGACGGTGAAAAACAGATTCCTAAACTTGGTCAGCTACGTGATGTTACTGTACCTACTCCACCTGTAAATAATGTGCCCTACAACTTAATACATGTAGGTAGTAAGTGGGTGGTTTCACCTGTGCCTGTTCCACCACCCACAATTGACTGGGACATAAAGTTGGAATTTATTAGTCCTTATGTATACACTGATGACGAAGGTGCCTTAGTGTTTAGGAAGATTGTTAACTCGGGGCCGCTTATTGTAAGTCTTGTTCCAAGCTTTGCTTTAGATGACAATAGCAGAGAAAAACTGAAAGTTGAAAATTATGAGAGACGGCGGTATCTTCTTACACATAGGAAGGGTAGGTCTGATGCGAAGGTCGTGTTTGCACCAATAAACTTTCCCATCGCAAGAGAAGCGACAATAGTATTTGAAATTATCATGAGATCAGTAACTACTGCTAAAGAGGCTCAAATTGCACAAGGAATTAAACTTACATGGAATGACACAGTAACAGAATCATCAAAGGTATTTATTGCTATTACAAAAAATAATGATGTTATTAATGTTTCGAGCAGTATTCCAGCTGTCAAGGTGGTGGTTGACAAAACAACTTTTGTTCGTCTAACTTACATAAACCTTGAACACATTGATCTTGTTGCATTTTATTATGCTAACAAATTGTATACTTTTGAAGAGTTGCAAAATGTAATTGCTGATTAAATAAAAAAAAATATTTGTGAATAAAAAAAAATGGTAAACTTCTATCCGCAACTACCAACGCTTGATCCGACTGAAACAAATGAGATGACTAAAACAACACTTGCTCCTGATCCACATATGCCAATTGCTTCAGATAAAACATTACAGGCAGATGCATTCAGATTAAATAATATTACAGAAGCTTTGAAATATTTGGAAAGTGAAGAGGCGAAATATTCACGGTGCAAAAGACGGTATAAGACCGTTTTCAATTCTGTTCAAAACACTTCTATGGCTATTGGTGCAGTTTCAGCTTCATGTTCTGTAGGGGGTATTGTTCTGTTTGCCACGGGAATTGGAAGTTTGGCTGGAATAGCAATTGAGGGTGTTAGCGTTGCTACATGCCTGACTTGTTTTGGTTTGGAAGCCTTAAACAAGAGGTTTCACACGAAATTACAGAAACATGAAGCATTGAGTACACTGGCTGGTGCAAAGCTGAGCAGTATGAAACTTATTATTAGTAAGGCATTAAATGATAATTGTATTGATGACGAGGAATTTAAGAGAGTCCAGGATGATTTAAATAATTACAAGAAACAGAAGTCTGAAATACAAAATAAAATGCGTAGTCAATCTCCTGTGAATGTTGAAGAACTGAAGGCTAGTTTTTTAGAGATGGGGAAACAGATCGGTGTTCAGGAAACCACAGAAAAACTACACAATCTTTTAAACAAATAAAAATAAGATTTGGTAATCGTTTATTAATGACATACACTTCACAGAAAAATGACATGCCACCTAACTATTTAACCCCATCAGCACCATCACCACCACCTGACTATTACTAAAAAAAGTTTTTTCATTGTCCTTGTATCTTGAGAAATCTGACCGAGTAAGTTGTGACTTAAGTTGTGACTTGAGTCAAGAACTTACATTTTGTTATGTTTAAGTTCTTAAAAGTTCTTGACTTAAGTCACTTAATAACTTATTATAGGTTCTTAAAAGGTTACCTGTAAAGTTATTTGTCAGTTATAATTGACTTTGGAAAATTTGTTAACAAGTATCTGCAGGTAACTTAAATAATTTGTTATCAAGTGCATATAGCAATGTTTTTTGTTGTTGTTGTTGTTTGTTTGTGTGTGTGTGTGTGTGTGTGTGTGTGTGTGTGTGTGTGTGTGTGTGTGTGTGTGTATATGAATATGTGGACATTGACTAAAAAAAAAAATAATGGTATAAATGGTATTGGAATGTATTTTTTTTCTATCTCTAATAACTAATTAATATGCACACGTATAGGCAAACAAAAACACAGGCACACACACAAACAGATAGACATGCACACATACATACTCAAAAACATGCACTCACACACACACATACACGCCTACACACGCAAAAACATGCACTCACACAGATGCACATACACATATAAACACATGCACACACGCACACATACACACTTTCACTCACACACATATACATATACACACACTATGGGTTGTAACCATACAAACCGGGGACGTCCCCGGTTTACTGAAAGTCCCCAGTTGTGGGTGTTTAACCCGTGTGTGTCCCCCGGTTTACGGGATTTGAATACTCACACACACACACACACACACACACACACACACACACACATTACAGGCAGACGCATTCCGATTAATATAATACACACATGCACTCACGCACGCACGCACACATGCATACATATATGTATACAGACGCATGCACGCATACACACACACACGCACAGACAAACAAACACAATGCACGCACACACATAGAGACAAAGACAAACACGCACTGACATGCACGCACATACGCACGGCACAGTCATACAGACACACACACTGACAAAGACAGACGATCAAAGGCAGACAGACACATGCACTCACTTCACCAGTTGTATGTCACGCTGGACAGCAGGCTGGCAAAAGCAAACAAAGCGGTTTCGTTTTCGTTAAGACGCTATGTCATTGTATACGATGAGATTACACAGCTTGCTAAGACCCTTGTAAACAGAGACATTTAACTCTGTGTTTTGTGATAACAATGACTATGATTGAAAACAATCAATCTTCTGTTAACACAGTCGTTTGCTTTCTGTTCATTTAGCTGGATATCATGATCGCATGAGATAGTTACCGTCCTTTGTAAACAGAATCAGAATTACGAATTGCTCAGACATTTCTTAGCTGGCAAGTGATAGCATGCCACAGATTGAAGCTGATATCATCAGCAGGTTATTTTAATAAATAAACTTTTAACAAAAGTCCCGTCTGTCATCCATTTCCCAATCGGCCTTTTCAAGAGGGAGTCAAACATGCCCCCTTGAAGAGGCATTGGGAAATGGATTGACGTTCCGTCGCCCAGACGGGACAAGGGAAGGTACGGACAGACAGACACACACACACACACCCCACCCCACCCCTTACCCCCCTTTCCCTTCCCCTTCCCCCCCCCTTCCCTTCCCCTTCCCCCCCCTTATTCCCCTCTTTCCCCTCCTTAGTTTACCCGTGCGCACAATTTATTTTATTTATTTGCCGGCCTAGTAATTTGTTTACTGTAGGTCCTACAGCTAATTATTTATTTTTGTCCGGACTTATTTTTGGCCTAATTATTAGGGTTTCGTCACTCCCCAGATGGGGGCCTCAAAGACGAGTTATTTACGAAACGAAAGAATTTGAGGCCCAGAGGAGACTCGATCCCATATCACACACGTAAGAATAAATTGTGCCAGATTTTCTCTTAGGTGTATGACATGCGAGCGAAATCCACCCGGCCACCGCGGTGGCCGAGAGAGGCAGTTATTCTGGGAACTTATAACTATAATCGATAGTGGTGCAATACCGGAACTAGATCATCGATTTTTACAGGTATGTAGCGTGTTTACCGGGCTAATATTACAGTGGATTGAGCCGGGCCGGGGCTAAAAACATTATTATTAGTCAAATTAGTGTTGTTTTAGTGGGTTGATGCAGTGTTTTTAATTAGAAATGATAGTAATTTTGTATCATTTCTCAGTAATGAGCCACGAAAGCGAAAGCAGGCATAAATTATGATTTCAAAGGGAAGTAATTACTTCATGTTCTTTTGCCTGTGCTGTGTCTGTGTGTAAAATTGACAAAGTGTATGTGTATAAGACTATTTATTAAGCAGATTTGGTTGCCGCGTTATTTTAATTGAGAAAATAGACCTAGTCAGTGTGTATATCATTGATTTTTAACTGGTGTAAGAGCGCGCGTGTGCGGTGTGTGCGATCGCCGTTATCGGGAATTTCCACAACGCATGGCACATCGGGCTTAGGCTAGGCGGCTAGCCGCTGTGATCAATAAACTACGCATTCTTGAATGTACACGCATACATCGTTGATATACTGTTTAGCTCGGGTGCAGTGGGAGATGCTTATAGAGATTAAACAATCTATTTTCCAAAAGAACCACATTTATTTACGCCGCATTGACAAACTTGCGTTTATTTGAAATCACTGGGGTAAATTAAAGATGGGGTAGCGGTCGCGTAGTCAATGGGGGGGGGGGGGGGGGGACATTGTCAAAATGCCGCAATGTTTGTGTTTAATGCAGCATAATAAATTTGGATTGTCAGGAGCCCCCTATATTATATCTCTAGAACTCACTAAACAGAACTCACTAAAAATGCCCGTGCTAACCATGTCTTACAGATTCCACATGGGCAGCAGGCTCCACGGACTTTCGGCACAAACAAACCGTAACAAAAACCGTACCGTACTAATCCTATTGTGCGAGCACTATGCACAAGCATAGAGCTTCATCACAAACACCGATGAACGGAGTTGTTTCCCTTGCTTAAACGTCTTTCGTCTCCAACGGACACACCGGCCATTCTTTCGCGTTTGCAGAGGTACTTTATGCAATATTTCTTAGTTAAGAGCACGCCCAAATGTACTTGTTCAGTGCAGTTATTTAACTGAGAGATGCCTCCAATCCCCGATACCCGTTTGGCCCAGAAAAATAAGGCGTCTGCTTCAAACGTGTCTTCGGCCTCTCGGCCGCTCTGACCGTTGAGTCTTGTAGTAAATGATAATAGAACCCCACGATTTTAACAAAAGCTTTCTTCTTCAATGAAAGAAATTCGTTCAATAACCCCATTACAAGGTCAACCTGCCACGCGATTTTGTTTCTTCTTTCTTTCTTTTTTTCTGACGTGTTAACTTGCCACATGCATGCACAGTAACAGTTGACTTTTTTTTTGAAAAACAAAAATGGCGCCAGATTTCAATCCTCGTTCGCAAAACTGCCTCGCGATTCGAAGAACGAACGTCCACAAACAGGTCTTTAGGAATGTGCAACTGAAGTGTCGCTTTTTACTGTATTGCCAGTTTTTAGTTCTCAGGGTTACCCTGGTCAGCCCCACAGGGTGGGTTTTTCTCTCTATTCTGGGGCATGCATGTGTTTCTGTCTACCCTTTGTCCATTCACCTGTATTTGCCTTTTTAAAACTCTCCCTACTGTCTGCTCTGCCTGTAGCTCTTGATATTGGATGTGTGTTGCTAAATGGTCTTAGCTTTATGTCTTGGCCCCATGTGTTAGGTTTATTTAACTCATTCTACCCCAGACACACCACGGCAGGATAAGGATCCACCATGATAGTTCAAGGGTGATGCCAGAATAGCTTGGCGCCTACGGGCGCCAAGCTATTCTGGCATCTCCCTTGAACTATCATGGTCGATCTGTGCCCTGCACTGCAATGCAGTCTTGAGAGGACAGGGGCAAAATTTAAGGATTTTGGTGTTGGGTTAGAATGAGTTAACGTATTTGACCGGCAGGCGACATACATGGCAATGTTCTGTTTAGGTTTTTTTTTTTCACAAGCAGTGCAGGCACGTCCTGAGAAAGCCTAGTGGCTGTCGGGACGTTAAGCAATGTACAATCAATCTGATTCAAAATGTCAGTTGGTTTACATGGTTGTATTGGACATGTTCTCAGCAACACCGTTTTGGTCACACCGGCTCAGGACTTTCTGGCACACACCCAGCGCCGGATGGCAGCAGGATGTCCAAACCCATCGGGATCTATGCTGCAGAATCATGCCCCCCCCCCCCCCAGCCTCTGCCACAGAGGGTGCGTCTGGTAGGAGGGTGCATGGACGGCAGCGGAATGCTCCCAATTACAAACTGGTAAGTAAAGTGATTCTATTATCATCTTCATTTTATTGGCTGGCGTGCGTGCGAAGCAAAAGTGAGTTTATGTTCTGGGCCACTGGTCGTCCGTCCGTCTTCCATGGTAAACTTTAACTCATTCTACACCAACACCAAAATCCTTAAATTTTGCCCCTGTCCTCTCAAGACCGCATTGCAGCGCAGGACACAGATCGACCATGATAGTTCAAGGGTGATGCCAGAATAGCTTGGCGCCCGTAGGCGCCAAGCTGTTCTGGCATCACCTTTGAACTATCATGGTCGATCCTTATCCCAAGGGTGGGATTCTTCCGCGTTTCCGCGGATTTACGCGAAAATTCTTTCACAATTCCGCTGAAACATATTTATTTTCCGCGTCTAATAACAACGAAAAAGACGAAAAAAAATCTTCTTAAATGGCAAAAAAATCTCAAATGGGTTGGATTTGTATGTAGTTTGGTTCACTATCGCCCGACACTTCCGGTAGCTTTAGGTCGCAGTGGAAAATGGCGGTGAAAAAGGATATTGTCCAAGACAGAGTGCCGTTTAGTGTGCATCTGAACATAAACTGGTACGCACATTCCATTTTTATACTGCAGATCAGGAGTGTCATAACAAAGTCCATTTTCGGGTGTGTTTGGTCTCGCTCCCCCTGTCGGTTTTTGGATACTTTGGCGAACGGTGGACACGCGCCTATCCCCCCTCCCCCCCCCCCCCCCCCCCCCCTGTCGTTTGATTTTTCGGCTGCTGAAAATGAAGGACATGAACACCCCCCCCCCTCCCCCCCCCCCCTGTCGTTTGATTTTCCGCGTTTTCTTTCTTACTAGAATCCCACCCCTGTTATCCTGCTGTGGTGTGTCTGGGGGTAGAATGAGTTAACGGTGGCATTTTCTCGGAGACTATTCAAGCCACATTCTTCAAGCTTGGCCCAAGGATACTTTGTGGCAAGACCTTTTTAAACATGCCAATTTGAGTGACCTCTCTCAAAGGGTCACGCAGGGTTGACAAATGTGTGAAAACTGCTTGCATTTTCAGAAAACGTGGATTTTGACTGCTGCAGAAGCCAGCCCTCGTCACCGAGGTCACACATATGTAAATCGGTCATACACGGGATTACTCTTTTTATTCTTGTGCAAGGCCCCTTTAAACCAAAATTGGGCTGTTTCTGTTTCCAATGCAGCTTTGGTTTTTAATCTTTCTTTCTTTCTTTCTCCAGTTGGCAAATGGCGCCTGGAATGGACCCGAGACTGAGAGCAGTGCCAGCGCATCGCAATACGAGGGCAGTGATGACGAGGAGTTTGTTCCTGGCTCGAGCTCACCGGATTCAGAGGGTGTGTCGGCATCAATTGCTGGGATCTCTGACATAGATTGTATGATTGATTGATTGTACATTGCTTAACGTCCCGACAGCAACAAGGCTTTCTCAGGACGTGCCTGCACTGCTTGTGAAAAAAAAAAACTAAACAGAAAATTGAATGTATGTCGCCAGCCGGTCAAATACGTTGAATAAACCTACAACATGGCGCCTAAATAAAGCTAAGACCATTTAGCAACACACATCCAATATCAAGAGCTACAGGCAGTGCAGACAGTAGGGAGAGTTTTAAAAAGGCAAAAACAGGTGAATGGACAAAGGGTAGGCAGAAACACATGCCCCAGAATAGAGAGAAAAACCCACCCTGTGGGGCTGACCAGGGTGACCCTGGGAACTAAAAAAATACCTAACCCCACCCAAGTCCCCCAGGGCAGACCCGGGTGGGGTGATCTCTGATATAGACAGTATTGTATCGACTATGTTAGATTTCATCAAAGTGGCAGGTTCGGGGTGGCCAGGTGTTGGTGACGCTAGTACCAGCAAGGTGCAGTGTGCGTTAGGGGGTGGCAATGAGAATGTGGATAGGCAGGAGGAACATGATGCTGGAAACAGTGGGGAAAGAGCACTTACAGAAGAAACAGGTGTGCACGTGTCGCAGAGAGGGAAAGGAAAGTACAAATGGGACAAGAAACATGCATGCAAATTGTGTGGCAAGCTTGTCTTGAAAATGAGCACGCACTTACAAGATGTCCATGCAGATGAGGCAGACGTTGCTAAAATTTTGTCGATGAAAAAAGGGACCAAGCAGAGACGTCGAGCATGGATCAGACTACAAGATGAGGGTGATTACATGCATAACGTTGATGTTCTTGAAAACAAATCCGGATGTTTGATTCCTAAATATCGCACCAAAACTAGTAAGGTAGACGACCTTCTCGCCTGTAGCCATTGCAAAGGGCTCTATCAAAAAAAGCTGATCTCTGTACACTCAAAACGTTGCTGTCAGAAGCCAGGAGGGTTTCAGATCACTCGGCGAGGAGACGCCGCGCGCCGTGGTCGCCTAATGCTTCCAATACCCTTAGACGTTGAATTTTCATTCTACCACAAGGTCTTGGCTAGCCAGAGAGATGATGAGATAAGCCGTCTCATCAGAACTGACCCCTTGCTTCTTGAGTATGGAAAGAGATTATTTGACCGCAGGGACATTGAAGAACACACGGCTGGACAAATCAGCTCCAGGATGCGGGAGTTAGGGAGACTATTAAAGATTATCAGAGTGAGGTCAGAAATGAAAATCGCAAGTTTAAATGCTGTGATCAATTCAGCTAGCTTTGATCATGTTGTCCTGGCTGTAAAAGAGCTAGCAGATTTTGATGAGGACACACATCAGTTCAAAAAAGGCAATCTCGCAATGCGCATAGGCCATGCTTTGAAAAAGTGTTCACAGATCAAACAGTCACAGGCATCCAAACAGCTTGGGCAGGGTTCAGACGACAGGTGGCGACAGGAGCTCTCTGAGGCGCAACGGTTTGACTCTGTCTTCAACGGGGACTGGTATGATTGTGTGTCCGCTACAGCAGCCCAGTCGGTCGGGAAAATGACCATGAACAAACCCAAGCTGATCCCATCATGTGAAGATGTGAGGAAGGTCCAACAGCTTCTTGAGACAAGGATGGTTTCGGAAGATTATCCGACAGTGGTTAAAGCAACTCTTTGTGCTGTATCACTTTTCAACCGAAAACGAGGGGGAGAAGTTCAGAGAATGAAGGTGTCAGACTTCCAGAATGCTAAGATTGGATCGATCACCAATCAAGATATCTTGAAAGGTCTCACAGAGGTTGAGAAGAAAATGGTGAATCATTTTCAGCGAGTGGAAATCAGAAGCAAGTTTAATAGGAGTGTTCCCGTTTTGCTGACGAAGACGATGATGACAACTGTGGACAGAATCCTTCAAATGATGCAATCGGTGCCAGCTCTCGCTGATTCCCAGTACATCTTTGCCACACCTTCTGGTCAGAGGCCTTACAGAGGCCATGATGTTCTGAAGGCCCATGCCCTAGAAGCAGGGGTGTCATACCCAGCCATGTTCACATTTACTCAGTTGCGGAAGCAGGTTGCAACTTTGGCTCAGTCAATGGCCATCTCGGAGTTAGACCAGGATCAGCTGGCAGATTTCCTTGGCCATGATATTCGGATACATCGCCATATCTACCGCCAACCTCAAGACGTCCTTCAAAAGGCAAAAGTGGCAAAGATTCTTCTGTCAGTTAACAATGGGATGACAGATTTTGAGAGTTGCATTAGAGCTGAGCTGGGCGATGATGAAGAGATTGACTTTGACAATGAAGACACATCAGAAACTGGCAGAGAGGTCTTGGGGGGAACAGCACCTGTGAATGAAGCAAGTAGCAAGTCAGCAACACAGGAATCGATGAGCATGACGGAGAAAAGACGTCCAGAGCCTGATGACAATCTAGATAGTTTTGATGATGACAGTACTGCGTCAGCTCCTGTTCGAAAGAAAGCTAGATTTACAAGGAAACCATGGGGGGAAGCTGAAGAGAAAGCTGTTCAAACTCGTTTCAAGACACACCTCGTCATGAACAAACTTCCTGGAAAGGCCGAGATACAGTATGCAATGGCAGAGGAACCTGCACTTAGACATAGGCGCTGGACAAACATTAAGGATTACGTCCGCAACAGACTGAAAAAGTTACAAAACAAATGAATCGAGGTTCCCCGCCACTCGCGGCATTTTCGATTTCATACAGATTTATTACATGAGTGTTAATATTGGGGTGGTTTCAGCATGTATAGCCTGCTTTTTTTTTTTTTTTTTATCTGATGGACGCCTGGATCATTTGTAACCCTCTCTCACAAAATCAGTCTTAAGAACTCGCATTTTGGATGTTTTGACATATATACATTTATGAAAACTACAGTGTTTGCTGATTACTCTGATATATGACTGTATGCTGCAGTGCAAAAATTGTAAACGCTGTTAAGTGTTTAGAGTTGTTAAAGCCTCCTGCGGCCATTTTGAGAAAACAGCCTGTGAAGTTTCTGTGTGCAGCATAATTGGGGCCAAGGGCAGACTTTTAAAATCATTTTTTACCTATTTAATGGCATTTTTCATGATAAAGATTTTAACCATACGATACTTTGGTGTATGTAGAATACATTTCTCCCAAAAAGTGAAAATGCCCCAGATTGACCCCCACCACATATTATTGCGTGTAGTGCTGATTGGCTCGCTGCGAGTTAAGACTGGTTTCGTGAGAAAGGGTCACATTTTGTATACTGTATAACCTTTGGATTTGCAAAACGAAACAGCCGGCTGGGGACAAAAGACAATATAATAAGAAAACCATTGACAATGGCGGGGGCGGGCGGATCATTTTGTAATATACTGCATGCCATTTTAAAAACTCTGCAAATGAAAGAATGGTTGGTTGTACTGCATACCATTTTAAAAACTCTGCAAATGAAAGAATGGTTGGTTGTTTGTTGGAGACGAAAGACGTTAAATAAAGGCTGAAGTTTCAAGTGATTTCTTATGTTGTCAGTTAATTAATTAATGTCAGTGTTCTGTTCTGTCATTTTAACTCATTCTACCCCAAGATCGGAATCCCCAAATGTTGAAGTCGTCTTCAGAAGACTGCGTTGCAGTGCAGGACACAGATCCACCACGATAGTTCAAGGGTGATGCCAGAATAGCTTGGCGCCCATAGGCGCCAAGCTATTCTGGCATCACCCTTGAACTATCGTGGTGGAACTTAAATTTTGCTGGGGTACAATAAGTTAAGTGTTCGTTTCTTCGTCTGGGTCTTTTTCTATCTTTGATATTTTTCCACACTTTTTGACCCGCATCATAGTCATACTGAGGCTAATAGCTTCAAATTTGTTCACTGCCATAATTCTATGCAAGCTACAATACAGTATTTACAGATGAGGACATAGACCAATGGCTTTAGTTCAAGAGTGGTGCCACAATAGCTTGGCGCCTAGAGGCACCATGCTATTCTGGCACTAACCCTTGGACTATTTCAGTTACACTAGTTGCACACACTGGTGTATTCCGAATGATAAGGGTTAATATTAAAAATGCTCTGTTGCTGTTTGTCTGAAACTCCAGAGTACCCAAAAACACACAAAAAAGTCCTTTAATTTCCATAATACATTATGTTGATTCTCACATCAATGCCATGATAAACTGTTTTGCTTCAGAAGGACAAAACGCAGCAATGTTTAAAAGATTTCCTCTGTAAAAATCATAATCGAAAGGTTTCGGGCCAGTGTTTATTGAATTTTGCACCATACAATGTAAAGAATGTTAAAGCACACATACACATTTAAGTTGGGAAAAAAATTAATGTGAAAAAGAAGTATTCCACGAACTTGAGCTTATTACAGACGCCTACTGTTGTGAAGACACCCATTTTGACTGTAATGCCAGTCAGTTTTGTGTGAGAGAGACACCCACCCACTTTATTGACAGAAACCCATTTTTTCAGCATCTAGTGCCTCTGTTTCTAGAAAATGTCTATTTTATTTTATGTTATAGAGCTTAGTTATAAGGTGAATTCTAAACATTCGCATCAATTCCAGAGCCCTAGAATAAATAGAAATATGGGAACCCATTTTCACATGAAATGGTAGGTAACCCACTGTGAGGCTTATGTGCGCCTGTGTGTGTGTGTGTGTGTGTGTGTGTGTGTGTGTGTGTCGGGGGGTGGGGGAGGGGGGCAAAATTATTTTTGAGAAGGAACTTTTTGTGCGGTTGTGCAAGCATCAACAAAATGTGCTTATCAATCAAGGACAATAGCATTTTGTTTTATGGGGGAAAAAAAGGGGTGGAGGGTCCATAGACACCCCTGCCCCCCTCCACCCGCCCCTCCTGGACTTGGTGGCACTGTTCAATGCACGTTGAGTGGGAACTCAGGAGAAACGCTGTGAGATCAATGAATTTATCACAGACAATAACACTGACATTATGCTGTTCACCGAGACTTGGCTTAGACCGTTCGGTGATGAAGCCAAGTGTCTGGATCTTGCCCCTCCGGGATATCATGCCAAGTCTCCCCCCCCCCCCCAGCTCCTCTCGTGGAGGTGGTATAGTTGTTATATACAGAGACTCTCTCGGACCCTATCTGACGTGCGCGTCGTCTTTTCAGTTTGAACATTCATCTGAACTTGTCGAAGTGAAGCTCGTCCTCCCATTAAAACCCATCAATATATTTTGTATATATCGCCCTCCACAAAATAGAAAAAATAAACTTACTGACAGTATGTTTATTGAACAGTTTCCAGACTTTCTGGACATGTGCAACTCATGCAAGGGCGATGTGCTCATACTGGGCGATCTCAACTTTCATTACGATCGTCCCGACCACACTTACAAAGCCAAGCTTTTGGACGTTTTGCACATGTTCAGCCCTGGTGACTGACGCTATTGCCTTTGGCCATCTATATGTCATTTCAGAACTGAATGTGTTAGCACCTCCCCCTCCTTCTGCTACAAGAACTGTGCGTAACATCCGTGCCATTGATCGTTTATCCTTCACTGCAGATATTCAGCACTGTTTGTCAGCCTTTCGTGATCTCAGCGCGGAACAGCTACATGCCTGTCTTCGCTTTGTCTTTGACCAGCACGCCCCGCCTACTCAGCGTACTGTATCTGGGAGAACACCTTCCCCATGGTACAGTGCCATCACGAATGAACTGCGCTCTGCAAAACAGCGTCGTCGCCAGGCTGAGAGGCAGTGGCGTAAAACTCTATCTTACTGTACATTAACAACTGTTTTGCTTTGCCAAGAATTTAGTTTCAAAACTTGTTTGACGTGCAAAAACCTAATTTGTCTCCCTTAAAATTGCTGCTTGCAACACCAGCAAAGAGTTGTATGCCAAAACTAACCGCCTGTTGGGTAAGAGTAAGTCCACGCCACTCCCAAGTGTTCACCCAGTCTCAGAGCTGTCCGGTCTTTTCTCAGACTTTGTCTTGAGTAAAGTGCCGTTAATTCGTGATGGTATTGATGCTCAACTATGTCAGGTTGACCCTTCGTATTCTGACAGGTGTTTTGAGGGTCAGATATTCTCAACATTTGAACCTGTGACTGACGAAGAGGTGCGCGTGATTATGAAGAAAACTGCCCCCAATTCTTGTGAACTAGATCCCACGCCCACTTCCCTCCTGTATGAGTGTATATGTGTCTTTCTTCCCCACATTACCAATGTCATTAATCATTCTCTTCAAACTGGTTATTTTCCCACGTTGTTGAAAAACGCAGTTGTCAAGCCGCTTTTGATGAAAGCATCTTTAGATCAGAATGACTTTACAAACTAAAGACCTGTGTCAAATCTTCCATTTTTATCAAAGGTTATTGAGAAAGTTGTGCTCTCTCAAACCCTGAAGCATCTCACGGTCAACAATCTCTTAAATCCCCTGCAATCAGCCTACCGCGTGAGTCATAGCACGGAAACAGCTTTGTCTTAAACTCATGAATGACTTGTTGCTTGAACTGGATGATAGTAAGGTTTCTGTTTTGGCTATGCTGGATCTTTCTTACGTATTTGATACGATTGATCACAGCACCTTGTTCTGTCGCCTTGAACGTGTCTTTGGTGTCCAGGGACAGGTTTTTGACTGGTTCAAATCCTATTTGTCTAACCGGTCACAGACTGCTTCTGTCTGTGGTCATCTTTCAGTCGCAGACCCTCTGTGTTTCGGCGTACCCCAAAGGTCAGTCCTCGGGCCTGTGCTCTTCATTATGTATATGCAGCCCTTGTCCGGTGTCATATCTGCACGCCCAATTTCTCACCACGCGTACTCTGATGACAGGCAGTTGTACAAGTCAGGCCATGTTGAGCAGGTCGATGCCATCATCCAGTGTGTGCAACAGTCAGTTTCTGATGTTAGAACATGGATGATAGCCAACAAACTAAAACTGAATGAAGATAAAACAGAAGACATGCTAGTTTCCTCTACCAGAATACCTTCTTCCTTACCGCAGTCCATCACAATCCTAGATACTGAAATTAGTTTTTTTTCTGTTCAGGTGAGAAATCTTGGCCTCACCATCGATTGCAGTCTCTCACTAAAACGTCACGTTTTGAATTCCTGTAAATCTGCATTTATTGAACTGCGTCGCATTAGCGCCATCAGGCATCTTCTCACACCAGAAGCCACCAAAACACTGTTCTGCTCCTTTGTCTTGTCCCGACTCGATTACGGCAATGGACTCCTGTGTGGCTGTCCCCAGTACCTTCTGGATCGGCTCCAGAACTCAGCCGCACGGCTTGTTGTCAAGGCAAAGAAGAAAGACCACATCACACCCATCTTGCGTGACTCCATTTGGTTACCTTTCACATCTAGAGTACAATACAAAGTTCTGTCCATCTGTCATACCTGTCTGTCTCCTTCTACTGGCCATGTCTACTTTCTGCGCTTCTTTATTTGTACACACCTTGAAGACAGCTTCGTTCCTCAGCAGACATTAAACTATTTCGCTTTCCAACTGTGAGAACCAAGTCTTTTGGCGAGAGGTCTTTCTCATACCGAGGACCATTTTTGGGGAATAAACTCCCACAGTCCATCAGATATGTTGAATCAGCCAATAGTTTCCGGCAGTCTTTAAAGACGCATTTATTCCTTTAAACGTGCATTGACCGTTACCATTCTTCTTTTTGTCAACAATTTTGTTGGTAGAGAGATGCCTTCTGGTAAAATCTTTATATGCATATTAGTTTGGGTGACCACTCTCAAAGTTCACAGGTCACAGGTGGTTGGTAAATGCATGAAAAATGTAGTTTTTATTATATACTGACTTCAATAAAAACACGAAAATTTTAAACGTTTCCCCTACTAAATTATCTTAACTGTAAAGAGTCACCTTGCACACCATGCAGACCGACTTTACTCTGATATCAGTCACACAAGTTAAAGTGCACACCAAGCACACAGACTTTAACCGGTTGGCAGTACTCCGATATCTGTCACACAAGTTAACTTGCACACCATACAGACCGATTTAACCGGTTGGCAGTACTCCGATACCTGTCACACAAGTTAACTTGCACACCATGCAGACCGATTTAACCAGTTGGCAGTACTCCGATACCTGTCACACAAGTTAACTTGCACACCATGCAGACCGATTTAACCGGTTGGCAGTACTTAGATACTTGTCACACAAGTTAACTTGCACACCATGCAGACCGATTTAACCGGTTGGCAGTACTCCGATATCTGTCACACAAGTTAACTTGCACACCATACAGACCGATTTAACCGATTGGCAGTACTCCGATACCTGTCACACAAGTTAACTTGCACACCATGCAGACTGATTTAACCGGTTGGCAGTACTCCGATACCTGTCACACAAGTTAACTTGCACACCATGCAGACCGATTTAACTGGTTGGCAGTACTCCGATACCTGTCACACAAGTTAACTTGCACACCATGCAGACCGATTTTAACCGGTTGGCAGTACTCCGATACCTGTCACACAAGTTAACTTGCACACCATGCAGACCGATTTAACCGGTTGGCAGTACTCCGATACCTGTCACACAAGTTACCTTGCACACCATGCAGACCGATTTTAACCGGTTGGCAGTACTCCGATACCTGTCACACAAGTTAACTTGCACACCATGCAGACCGATTTAACAGATTGGCAGTACTCCGATACCTGTCACACAAGTTAACTTGCACACCATGCAGACCGATTTTAACCGGTTGGCAGTACTCCGATACCTGTCACACAAGTTAACTTGCACACCATGCAGACCGATTTTAACCGGTTGGCAGTACTTAGATACCTGTCACACGAGTTAACTCTTTACAGTTAAGATGTTTTAGTATTGGAGACGTTTGAAATTTTCGCGTTTTGTATGGAAGTCAGTATTGTTTTTGTCAACGTTTCAGTCTGATTCGGCACAAAGGTAGCTGATGGTAAGATCGTTCTATGCATACCAATTTAGTGATCCCCATACAAAGGTCAAGGGTCATGGGGGGCGCAAAAGTGGGTCCGAAATAGCCATATTTGAACAAAACGTTTTCTCAAATACTATTTTCAACTTCAAGCCAAGCTTGTTATAGAGATTCAAGATTCAAAAACTTTATTGTGTCAGTCTGGCCAACATATTTTCCTTCGTTGGAATCAGTATGCTAAAACAGCGAGACACATGCGCACGTACGGTTTCAGCCCTTATCCCATATCCGTACCCGAGCCCCCCTCCCCCCACCCCCTCGACTCCCCCACCCACCCACCCCCCTCCTCCAACCCCACCCCCTCGTGCGAAAAAACAAACAAACATACACACACACACACACACACACACACACACACACACACACACACACACACACACTCACACACACATTCACACAAACTACAACATGACCACATTGTCAGTTCATTTTTCGGCATCCTGTCTCGAAAGACAATGGAGTATGCGCTTGCTGGGTCAGTCACTGGAGTGACCTCTCCAGGGCGCAAGCCTGGGCGAAGTGTATGGAGATCCTGGTATGCCCAGTCGTCAAGATCCCCCTCTCGGCCTCGCTGATGTAGAGAGAGGAATACTGAGTGGACTGAACCAGCATTAACACAATGACTGAGTTAACCCCCTTGATTATAAGTTTTTGACCCTTCATTTTCCATGTCTCCCGCACAGAGTAAATACCATTGGAAGTTACCCCTAAATCATTATTATTTAAACAGCCACATTTTTATGAAAATCAAAAATAATACTTAAGGGGTTAACTCAGTCATTGTGTTAATAATACTTCAGTCCACTCAGTATTCCTCTCTCTCTTAATTAGCTCATATGACTTATGTCGCAATGCTACTATGTACGTAAACACAGCCCGTCGCCAGCACTCTAGGCAGGACACGGCGCCTTGCAAGCCAGCTGGCGCAGTAGCGCGCCGCAAGACCTGACACTCTATGAATAAGCCGGCTCTAAAGCTTTGTGAAGTCGACTTCATATATACTCATGACTGGTTCCCGAGAAATCAAAACGGTGGTCACTGATACTCTGCACTATAAACAGCCAGTTGGAAAACTAACAAGTAATATCTTACACACAGACGCACACACACACACACACACACACACATAAACACACGCACATGCACACGCACGTACGTACATACTAACATAAAAACGCATATACTGACTTGAATACATGAATGCAAACAGGTACACGACTTTTTGAATCAGCCCATGCGTGGACAAAAGCCTTTTTCAAGCATAATGGCTTGTTATGATGTGGGTAGGGGACAGCCCTGGGGGGCACGCTTGTTATTTCTTTTCATAACATCTACAAAGATCTAAGTGCATTCACGTACACGGCGCTTTGAATCAACCCATACGTGGACAAAAGCCTCGGCGTTTCTATGTACGCGCGCGCCGTCTGTTGCTACTGACTTATCTGTGCTTGAAAAGAACACACGATCGGAGTGCACTTAGAAAAAGCAATTACCTGCTTACATAGATCGATTTAATATAACCAACACTCTGATCAAGTAGGGACCAAGTGAACTTTTAAACACACACACACACACACACACACACACACGCACGCACAGACACACTATCACTCAAACAACACAG
Source organism: Semisulcospira habei (assembly GCA_036245525.1). Taxonomy (NCBI): domain Eukaryota; kingdom Metazoa; phylum Mollusca; class Gastropoda; family Semisulcospiridae; genus Semisulcospira; species Semisulcospira habei. Next base: position 271,102,625 of record BTPG01000001.1, read on the forward strand.
ACACGCATACACAACTTACCGGTTTACAGAGCTGACGTCATACATCTCAACCGGCTAATGGTCCAATGAATAAATTATAACAAAAACAACCGGTCATTTTGAACACTAACTGGCAAGAATAAGACCGATCCGGCAATACCTGATCCTAAAATCGATCTTGGTCTTTCCAAAATGCTATGAATAACTAAATGAGTAACAAGCCTGACGAGTCTTATGCTACCCGACCAGACTTGTCGAGCAAGTTTTGTGAGCTGGGTTTCTGTACACTATATGTTTTGTGTGTTGTTGATTTTCAGTTGCGGCGAGAAGTTGCAAGAGCCCTCAGTCACACGCATGCCATGTAATCGTGCAGGCGAACACGCGCACGCACGTGCACATGCGCACACACGCGCACATGCACGCACACATGCGCACACGCACGCACACACGCACGCACACGCGCACACGCACGCACACATGCGCACACGCACGCACACGCACGCACACGCGCACACGCACACACACATGCGCACACGCACGCACACGCGCACACATGCGCACACATGCGCACACGCATGCACACGCGCACACACGTACGCACACATGCGCACACGCACGCACACGCGCACACATGTGCACACGCACGCACACATGTGGACATGCACGCACACGCACGCACACGCGCACACACGCACGCACGCACGCACGCACACGCGCACACACATGCACACACACATGCGCACGCACGCGCACACACACACGCACACGCGCACACACACACTTTTCACACAATGGGACATACCGGGCCACCCATTACCCCACCACCCATTACCCCCCACCCCTGTCTGGGCGAACAGGTTTTGTTTGCCAGCGTAGCGTGTTATTTGCTTTTCAGCTCCCAGCCAGGTTTCAATTCCAGTGCCATGTGTGTGTCAACTGTCACTTTGAAACATGCTATTTAAGCCAAACAGGTTTTGTTAGAGGTACATAACACACATACACACTCACTGACACACGGACACACGCACGCACACATGCGCACACGCACACACTGACACACACACGCACACAGTTCAGTTATTTTAGGGTTCACAGTGTCTTTTGTATGTCTGAGTGATGCTATGAATCGTTCTACTTTACCGAATCCCTTCTATGAGAACATAAATAGCACATGTTTTATTGTACATTTTCAGCAGCCCACTCGATCACAGATTCTTATGAGCATGGCGAGATTCTCAAGAGCCACTGTTTTTTATTGGGTTTGAGTCAACTGTAAAGATTTCTGAATCTCTGCATAATCCAATGACACACACAAACACGAGACATGACACTGAGCAAAGCCAACAAATGTACATACCTGGCACACAAACACTGTACACTGTCACAGCCGGAACAATATCCACAATGAATACTCCATTGTAAACATATAGTCACATATAGTCTATGGGAGGAGACAAATCTGTATAGTGGTTAAATCTTCTAATGATTACGTCCCTTATGTCATTGACCATGAACAGAAAATACATGCTGGAGTGATGCAAACGTAAAAGGTTACTGCTCAGTGTAATTTTCTAGAAACATGATTCTGCTTGATAACAATTTATACATTTGTTTGTCCAATAAAAATGACAGACGGACAAATCATACAAGTGCTTGATATCTCACACTGTTTCAAAGATGTTATGCATTTTACTGACTTAATATCACCCAAACAGACTAACATAAGCCTTTCAGCACCATCAGAAATATATGCTACATATAGTGTGACTTTGGATTATGTTGATGAGCATCCAGATGTGGAGCGCATGACAGTTGATTTAAAGACACCTACTTTTAAAGTTGATGATACCAACTATGGTTGGTTAGCGGAAGTTTGTTATAGCATATTTAAACAACTACGCAAACTAAATGTTTATATTGACAGTGTTACAATTAATAAAGTGGTATTACACAAGGTGAGCCAGCAGTAATATTTTTTCATTTATTATTTTGATGGACAAATAAAAATGACGGACAATGTTCAAAACCCTGGCCCAACAAGTTTAAGAAACGTGTTTCACACAACAAACTTACCCATATCCAATACTAATAATGTTTACGAATCAATAGAAAACTCTTTTTATGTCATACAGCAAAATCTTATCACAGGGAGTGTTAAGATTCAGGTTGTTGCGAAAATCGAATTCACTAGAATGGGCGGTGAGGTAATTGTATCGTATATATCAACAAGACAACACACAGTTAACACAAGAAGAGAATTGGAGAACGTGTTTAGAGACAGACTATTACCAGACTTCCTCCAGGCGATTGACAGTGCAAAAATGAAGGGGTCTGGTTGGCACGAAGGACATGTACATGAACTACAATTGAAACAGTCTAGGTATCATCCTATATTAGGTAAATCATGGTTGCCACTGCCAACAGAGGTTGCAAACAAAAAGGCTGTCGTCAACATACAGAACAATGACAACTATTGTTTCATGTGGTGTGTGCTTGCTAAATTACACTTTGTAAAATCAAAACCTGAACGTGTATCTAACTACACCAAATTTGTAAATGAACTCGATTTTAGTGGCATTGAGTTCCCTGTTAAAATAGAGGACATAGATTTGTTTGAAAAACTAAATCCTGGTATATCTGTAAATGTGTATGTGTGGGATAATGAATCTGAGAACAAGTTACAGCCAATCAGAGTGTCCCCACTGGCACCAACCTATGGTCAGTCAGAAGATAAGCATGTTGACATGTTGCTAATCGGAGATGACAATAACTTTCACTACACAATTATCAGGAATATGTCACGTCTAATTCATGGACATACAACAAAACACAATGGGAAACAGGAAGTTTGTAAAAAATGTTTACAAAGATTCTCCTCTATTGCAGTGGCACACAAACATGTTTTACACTGTAGATCAGCTGATGACATACAAACTGTACTTAAGTACCCTGATCCTGGTAGTCAAGTGTATTTTAAGAACTATGGGAATCAGCAAAAGTTGCCGTTTGTAGTGTATGCTGATTTTGAATCACTAGTTGTTCCGTATGAAGGTCCTGTTCCAGAATCATTACCAAAGACTATAAAACTAAGTGACCAAGTGGTGTGTTCTTTTGGATACATTCTTGTTAGGTCAGACGGTCTTCATTCAGAGCCAGTTATCTACAGAGGTGAAAATGCAGCATGTCTGTTTTTAACAGAAATGAGACATCTGTATAGTCAGGTAGTACAGTATCTCACAACAAGCCAGATGCCTTTGATGATGACAGAAGAAGACAAACTAAAATTTGATACATCAGAGAAGTGTTGGATTTGTGAACAGCCTTTAGGTGGTGACAAAGTTCGTGACCACGATCACATAACTGGGCGTTACAGAGGCGCTGCTCATAACAATTGTAACTTGTTATTAAAAACAGATCCAAAGACATATAAGTTACCAATCTTTTTTCCACAATCTCAAAGGATATGATTCACACATCATCATGCAGGCTGTAGACGAGTCGTACAAAAACATAAGTTGCATTGCCCAGACAACTGAGAAATACTTAACTTTTAGGTTAGATAAATTAGCATTTTATGACTCCATGCAACATTTGTCTTTAGGTCTTGCTAGTTTGGCAGAAGGACTGACTGAGTATCCAATAACGAGTAAATATTTTGAACCAGACTTGATTAAGAAAGGTGTCTATCCGTATGAGTACATTGATCACTGGGTTGTGTTTGAGGAAACAAGACTGCCACCAAAAGAGAAATTTTATTCTACACTAAATGGAAAAGGTATTTCTGACTCTGAATACCAGCATGCACTTGATGCGTGGGGGAAGTTGGGGTGTCAGACAATTGGTGACTACCATGACCAGTACTTGAAAGCTGACGTTTGCTTACTAGCAGACGTATTTGAAAGTTACCGTGAAAAGGGGTTGTTACACTACAGACTTGACCCTGCTTGTTACATAACTAGTCCTGGCATGACATGGGATGCATTTTTGAAATCCAGTAAGATATCTATAGACCTGTTGTCTGATCGCACGATGGGTGAAATGGTGGAACGTGGATTGAGAGGAGGGATTAGTATTGCAGCGAACAATTATGCCAGAGCCAACAACAAATATCTGGACGCCCATGGTGACCTTGACCTTGGGTTTGACCCCTCGAGGTCAAGGTCATTCATTATGTACCTTGACGCTAATAACCTTTACGGATTTGCGATGTGTGAGTTTATTGCCCTTGAAAAATTTTTGTCTGTATGATTTGTCACAGTATGATGTAACAGACATAACTAACAATATTATGAATCATGACCGAAACGACGCGAAGGGTTGGATCTTTGAAGTCGACCTGGAGTACCCACACCATCTACATGATTACCATAATGATTATCCATTAGCTGTTGAGAAAATGAGTATGACAGGAAAAAAAGAAGACACTAAACTTGTACCAAATCTAAATGACAAATTCAATTACGTTTGTCACTACCGCTTGCTACAGTTTTACATCAGACACGGGTTAGTACTAAAGAAAGTTCACAGAGGAATTCAATTTGATCAAAGTGCTTTTATGAAAGATTACATAATGAAGAACACAACCCTTTGTGCCAGAAACGGCAACACAGCATTTGACAAAGACTTCTTTAAGCTTATGAACAATGCCTGTTTTGGCAAGACAATGGAAAATCCTCATCACAGAAAAGATGTGAGACTGGTCACAACTGAATTGGGTGCAATTAAACTTACAGGCAAGCCACAGTACACAGGGTACGAAGAGTTTCATTCATCATTGTATGCAGTGTCACTCAAAAAAAAAATTGTCAAACTGGACAAGCCAGTATTCATTGGTATGGCAATTCTTGAGTTGTCAAAACTGTTGATGCTTGAATTTTATTATGATTACTTTAAACCAAAGTATCCTGAGTGTCGATTGTTATACACTGACACTGACTCTATGATCATTGATGTGCCTACTGAAGACTTTTATGAAGACATGAAAACAGAGTTACACATGTATGACACATCTGACTATCCTAAAGATCATCCACTGTTTAGCACACAAAACAAGAAAGTGCCTGGTAAGTTTAAGGATGAACTAAATGGTGTGCCAATAGTTGAGTACGTTGGACTGAGATCAAAAATGTATTCTATACTGCACCAGAAGGGTAGTCAGTCGAAAGCCAAAGGAATTAAAAAAACAGCAATAAAAAATAAAGACATACGTCATGAACATTACAAGCAAGTGTTAGACGGTGCATTGATGCCTGATTATCCAAACAAGTCACTGAGATCAAACAAACATAATCTTAAAATGATCCAAACACACAAAAAGTCACTGGCAGTTGGGGACACGAAAAGAGTGTTTCACACTAAGGAAAAAGCTTATGCACCTGGACATTACAGGCTCAAGTTATCTGAAGACATTTGTGATGAACTGGTTGATGAATTAATTGACGACTTAGTTACTGAAATGAGTAACGGTGTCTGGGGGAATAATCTGTAATTCTTCTCTGACAAATGCCCTCTGGGGTGCAGGGTCATACAGGTAATATATTGTTGCGTCAGGACTGGGAATTATTTTTTTTATATTGTGTACAGATGTTGACCAGATGGGGTCTGTCGCCCTGCGCTTTACGTCGTTCTCAGCCTCCCCTGGTTGATATAAATATCTCACCTGTTTGGTAAATAAACTTGTGTCTGGAGGTGGGGTTGGTCCTGTTTTTGGCTCTGTAATTGTTTTCAATTTAATAGCATCAGCAGGCTTAGGATGGCCTTCATTGTTAATTGCTTTTATCACATGTGGTCATCTCTTTACCCACTCCGTGTTACGGGTGTCATGCATGAGTTCCTTTGAATACTGGTAACTGAAAAGTCTCTCTGATAATTGTTTGTTAAAGTTCTCTACAATTGCCTGTGATCTGTGTACACCTGGAATGCCTCGTCTGACCAAAACGCCATGCTTCGCAAATAACTGATTAACTGCGCCTTTGAATTCTGATCCGTCATCAACATGCACTAGTCTGGGGTATCTTAAAGGGCCTCGACTATATATTTTTGATAATGCTGTAGCAACTGTGGTAGCTGTTTTGTCAGATATGGGTTTAGCGTCTTTGTACCTTGAAGCAATGTCTACAACAGTCAGTGCATACTTGTATCGTTTCTTTCTTATTGTATCATGTGGTAAGAACAGGAGGTCCATTTGATGCGTGTCATTAGGTGATGTGTTTTCAAAATGGGGTCTTGTTATTTTTCTTGGAGCAGGAAGATATATCTGCCAAATTGCCTGTCTCTGTAACCATTGCTTGACTTGATTGAGTGTTATATCTCCGCCCACAATATACTTTCCCATCGCAAGAGAAGCGACAATAGTATTTGAAATTATCATGAGATCAGTAACTACTGCTAAAGAGGCTCAAATTGCACAAGGAATTAAACTTACATGGAATGACACAGTGGCAGAATCATCAAAGGTCTTTATTGCTATTACAAAAAATAATGATGTTATTAATGTTTCGAGCAGTGTTCCAGCTGTCAAGGTGGTGGTCGACAAAACAACTTTTGTTCGTCTAACTTACATAAAACTTGAACACATTGATCTTGTTGCATTTTATTATGCTAACAAATTGTATACTTTTGAAGAGTTGCAAAATGTAATTGCTGATTAAATAAAAAAAAATATTTGTCAATAAAAAAAAAAAGGTAAACTTCTATCCACAACTACCGACGCTTGAGCCGACTGAAACAAATGTGATGACTAAAACAACACTTGCGCCTGATCCACAGGTGACAGCTGTGCCAATTGCATCAGATAAAACATTACAGGCAGATGCATTCAGATTAAATAATATTACAGAAGCTTTGAAATATTTGGAAAGTGAAGAGGCTAAGTACTCCAGATGTAAGAGACGGTATAAGACCATTTTCAATTCTGTTCAAAACACTTCTATGGCTATTGGTGCAGTTTCAGCTGGATGTTTTGTAGGAGGTATTGTTCTGTTTGCCACGGGAATTGGAAGTTTGGCTGGAATAGCAGTTGAGGGTGTTAGCGTTGCTACATGCCTGGCTTGCTTTGGTTTGGAGGCCTTGAACAAGAGGTTTCACACGAAATTACAGAAACATGAAGCATTGAGTACGCTTGCTGGTGCAAAGCTGAGCAGTATGAAACTTATTATCAGTAAGGCATTAAACGATAATTTTATTGATGACGAAGAATTTAAGCGGGTCCAGGATGATTTAAATAATTACAAGAAACAGAAATCTGAAATACAAAATAAAATGCGTAGTCAATCTCCCGTGAATGTTGAAGAACTAAAGGCTAGTTTTTTAGCACAGGGGAAAAGGATCGGTGTTCAGGAAACCACAGAAAAACTACACAATCTTTTAAACAAATAAAAATCAGATTTGGTAATCGTTTATTAATGTCATACACTTCACAGAAAAATGCCATGCCACTAACAACACTTGTGCCTGATTATTTAACCCCATCTGCACCACCACCAGAGTACTACTGAGAAAAAAAAGTTTTTTTTTATTGTCCTTGTGTCTTGTCAAATCTGACCGAGTAAGTTGTGACTTAAGTCAAGTTGTTGTAAGAACTTAGGGTAAGTATTTGTAAGAACTTAGGGTAAGTACTTGTATGAACTTAGGGTAAGTAAATAATAAGTTCTTATGGCAACACACTTAAAGGTTACCTCTGCAGGTTCCTAAAAGTTAGTTGCAACTTGTTAATAAGTATTAAGTTTCACTTGGCATCACTTGATCAGGTAAATGATTAGGTGTTGTCAGAGACAATAGTTATAGAGAAAGACAATAGGAGACCCGTAAGATAATCAGATCAATAAGGCCGCATCAGTCATACTCATCACTTGTTTTTTAAATCAAAGGGTTGATTCAGAATTAACGGGGGTAAAATTGGGGTCAAAATTTTGATATTAAAAATGGCGTAAATTAATGACTGATGCGGCTCTATTGAATTCATTGTCTATCGGGTCTCCTATTGTCTTTCTCTGATGTATCCAAAGGAATGCAAAGCAGTACATTTGGCACCAGTTTGGCTGCAGGAGCTGCCAGAACAGTGCGTGAATACAGGCAGCTGTCTGCCTTCGGGGCTCCACTCCTGATTTGAAGGGTTTACTCCCCCACATTTGTCCGTTGGATCCAACCTGATCTCCTCCGTCCTCTAGCCGTTGGCTGTCAGAAACAGCTCATCCGCCTAGTGGTGCAATGTGAACACCACCCCCTCACGTGGTTTAGCCCACCAGCTGAGGTGGTTTGCCAGGGTGTGGCGCTGGAGCCAGCACGTGAGAGATTAAGGAGATGGATGAGGATCAGTGATGCCCGTCCGTCCTATGTAGGACGCAGCTGCCGAACAGCAAAGGTACTACCTCTATCCAGAGCCCCCTACACCACATTGTCAGTGGTATAAGTCTGCTACTTGCAAGATGCCACATTCTGATGTGGCATCACATTCACATTAATGCAAATTCCTCGACAGCGTCAACAGGGGGAGAGAGAGAGAGAGAGAGAGAGAGAGAGAGAGAGAGAGAGAGAGAGAGAGAGAGAGAGAGAGAGAGAGAGAGAGAGAGAGAGAGAGAGAGAGAGAGAGAGAGAGAGAGAGAGAGAGAGAAGATGATGATGATGATGATGATGAATCTTTTTTTTTTATTTAGGATAAAGCCATTAGGCAACTCAATGCCTGTCTTACAAGCTGTCCTGTAAACAAAAGAGAACACAACAGGAAAAGAAACATAGCACGCAAATAATAATAATAATAATAATAATAATACGAAGAAGAAGAAGAAGAAGAGGAAGCAAAACAACGGGGAAAAACACACAACAGGGGAATCATCGAAAGGAGAAAAAAAAACGACAATGGAGAATTTGTAACTGCCTCCGATGCAAAAAGCAAGAGAACGAAACGCGTGCATAGCATTAATATTATACTTATCTAAGACAGTGTCATAGAATCAGCAGCCTCAATAGCGTATAGTGACACCGACAAGACAATAGATGATCAGGTAGCAAATGTAAGGAGAAAGAGAAAATATTTGACGTTTACGTGTTATCAGCAGTATTATTCTTATATGGCAAACTGTGAAGTCACGCTGATTGGAAGTGAGTGTGCAATGCACGTTTAAAATGGGTTTTATCGGAAAATGATTTAATGTTTAGCGGCAATGAGTTCCAGACAAAACTACCTGAAAATAGAAGGCTTGACTTGTATAGATCTATCCGTGGGAGGGGTAAGTGAAGCAAGTCATTCCTCGTATGTAGTTGATGCCGAGGGCTGAAGTTAAATATTATCCGCAGATATTCCCGGGCTTGATAATGAAATATTTTGTGCATGAGGACGCATTTGTTAAATTTGAGTTGTTGTTCCTTCAGTGTAAGCAGGCCAAGGGATTTTATTTTCTCGTCCGTGGAAGTAGGGTTAGGAATAATTAACTTAATTGAACGACGATACAGCGAGTTTAGTTTTTTTAAATGAAGTTCGCTGCATTCGTCCCACAAAGAGGACGCATAATCACAGTAGCTTTTAATGTGGGCGTAAAAGAACAATGTACAGCACTTTGTACTAAGAATATGTCTAAGTTTAGAGAGCAGAAATACATTCCTGGACAAGGTTTTGCACAAACTGTCGATATGCGGCGACCAGTTCAGCTGGTCGTCAATTACAACTCCCAGTAGGCGGTGCCTGGATACTTGTTCGATAGGTTGAGAGAGAGAGAGAGAGAGAGAGAGAGAGAGAGAGAGAGAGAGAGAGAGAGAGAGAGAGAGAGAGAGAGAGAGAGAGAGAGAGAGAGAGAGAGAGATGCGCTAGTCAACGCACCCCTCATTTAAAAGACGGATGTCCGACGGTACAAAGCTGCCCTTGTAGCGTTTGGTTTTAACAAGAGGAGCCTTGAACCTACGGCCAGACGGGAGCTTTTGAAGGTGCTTAGAAAGGCAGTGGGAAGTGTCAGCTGCCAGCCTCAGGCCTTTGCGTATCATTCTCGTCCTGTAGAGGCCATCAAGGCTCTCCAACCTGCCCCCAGCGATTTTTTCATTAAGCCTGACTATCTTGTTCAGCTTCCTCACGTTTGTCTCGCCCAGAGAGCCGAACCATGAGACAAAGGAGAACGTGAAGGCTTTCTATAAAGCAGAGGTAGAACTGCCTGAGGATTTTGGGGCTCACATCAAAGGAGCGGAGTTCGCACAGCATATACAGTCACCCTGGAGCTTTCTTAAAGATGTGGTCTGTGTTGTCGGTGAAGGATAGCTGGGAATCAGTCTAGGTTGTTACGACTGTGGTTGTGTTGTTCTGTGAGGAAACGTTCCGATATTTATTTGAGCTATCATGGTTACGAATCACGTACCTTTTCAGTAAGATTCTTTATCGTTCGCGCAGAGAGCGGAATTGGCTTTGTTATGATACGCTAAGCTTAGTCCGGAAGTTTCTAGCGAAGTCGCACGGAGAAAAGCGGTCGATTTTTGTGATGCGTAGATTCGCTGAGAATAGACTAGAGCGTTCGAGCGAAGTCGCGCTATGTCGAGTGACCTCACTTGTGACATCAAAGTGTAGGCAACATTTTGCAACACAGTATATACTCGTGTACGTTGTATGAGAAACGCATTTTGTCGCCAGTGTTGACATTTTGCAGAGGAGACATTGTATCAGTGTTGGTGCATTTGTGAATGCATTGTGTGGAGATTGCATCGCTGAAATACAATATTGTTGGAACTGTTACTCTAGTGTGGTCTACATCCTTAAGCCACGTGTGACTGGTTGCAGCTGAGTGAAGTTTCCTTAAAAGAATCTTACGTGCGTGTGTCTGGTGTGATATCATACTACGATTACGACTCAACAGGTAACAAAGGTCCCTAAGTATTTGTAAACATCCGTGCGATTTACAATAGTGCCGTCAATCACCAGGGGCTGAGGAGATGGGAGTGGGCTCCCGGAAGTTGGCCCACTGCCAGGCTTCCGAAAGTCGACAACCATCTCCTCAGTCTTGCCTACGTTCAACTGTAAATGGTTCTTATGACACAATGAGACGAACAAAGTAATCAGCATCTGAGTGTGACAGATCTACAACTGGTGTGCGAGTCCTGTCAGTGGAGCTGGTACAGTCATTTGTGAAGAGGATGTAAAGGACAGACGAAACCACACATCCTTGGGGGCTGCCCACGGACGTGGTGACGACGGAGGACATCAAGTTCTTTACGCAAACACACTGTGTCCTTTCCACTAGGAAGTTCAAGATCCATAGGATCAGAGAAGGGCTGACATTCATGTGGCGCAGCTTGTCAGACAGACGGTGAGGCCTCGGCGTGTTGAAGGCGCTGGAAAAGTCAACAAAGAGGACTCTGGCAAAGGACTTTGGTGTCTCCAGGTGAGTGAGGATTAGGTGCAGGAGAGTTGATGACTGCATCATCCACACCTCTGTTGTGGCGATTTGCTACTATTGAGGGTCGAGCTGGTCGCTCGTCTGACTGAGGAGTCGACTCAGGACAAGTCTCTCGAGGCACTTCATCATGATAGAGGTCAGGGCAATGGGTCTGTAGTCATTTCGGCAAGAGAGTGGGGGTTTCTTGGGAACTGGACAGATCAGGGAGGCTTTCCAGACGGATGGGATGGAGTTGGACGTGAGAGATGCGGTGAAGATATACATCTAGGTGGGCACTGCAGGACTGCAGCACCTTACCACTGATACCCTCTGACAATGCCTTCCTATGCATACGTTTTTGGATGACCCTTTGAAAGCTAAGGGTCACAGGAGGTCAGCAAGTGTGTGAAAAATGTCAGTTAAAAAAAAAGATTTTATCAAAGTTGCTTGCAAACTGTTCAATCTACTTGGCGTAAAGGTACTGATGATAACACTTTTCTACGCATGTTAATTTGTTCGCCCCCTTGCAAGGGCCAAGGGTCACGGAGGGTCGATGAATGTGTGAAAAATGCATATGTGTGTGTGTGATCGTGTATGTACACATACATAACCAGTGTTTTTGTGACTGTTCTTTTATTTTGTTAATTAATGTATTTAATTATCTGAATATTTATGTTTGCATTATGTTTAAAAAAAAACACCCAAACATTGTGAAGCGCCTGGAGCTTCATCAGGAGGTTAGGCGCTATATAAATACCCATTTTTATTTATGTTATACATTTTGAGAAAACTCAAATTTCTCTGGAACAAAAGCCAACCCTTTACTTATGTTTAGACACATGACCACATAAAGGTCACATTTATCATTTGGATTGGTCATACACGTGAGCCGTAAGGGCTTTGCCTTTCTTGTGTAACGTTTGTTTATTGCTAAACCTACGGAAATAAACCAGTCGAAAAGGACACAGGCTGTTCCGTCTATTTTGAGACAATTCTTAAGCACGCCTAGAAGCTGACAAAGGACAATCTCCTTTGTAGTCATCACAAATAGTGAGAGAATGAAATATGTTAGTCTTTTCAAGGGCAACTCCGAACGATGTGTCGCACACATTTTACCTTTTGTTTGTCGGTAGCGGTTTTAGTCTCAATGATTCGTGTACGAATCATTGTGACTAAAACCGCTACCAACATGCAAAGGGTTCATTTCAACAGGTGTGTTTGGTATGACACCGCATGTGCAGTAGGTGTATTGACCTTCACCATTATAAAGTTTGGGAATGTATGCCGTTGGTGTGTTTTGCCTTAGCTTCTCTTTAACTCTCAAAATCCCAGAACTAAATGAATTCCTTTCTAGAGAATGGAAGTCATTTAGTTCTGGGAGTTTAAGAGTTAACACATTCTGCCCCGGGACCGAAAGCCACACATTTGGAAGTTGCCCTCCGAGGACTGTATAACACTTCTGGAGTTCAAGGGTGGTGCCAGAACAGATTGATGCCTATGGGTTCCAAGCTATTCTGGCACCACCCTTTAACTATCACACTTGATCCATGTCGCTGTGGTGTGTCCGGGCTGAATCAGGATGAAATAAACGAAACTGCACAACTTTGTCGGCCTCCTCCTCATTCTGATGCTGATAAAAAAGTGATAAATCCGATTACATAAATGCGTGCACAGCAGGCATGCACCAACATGAACCAGCACAATATGGCCCTAAGATGTGCTGATGGTGACACACGATGTAGAAATAAAGGGTTTCACGATGTAACAAAAATGGCAAAGCGCTAAAGGCTCACGTGCATGATTGATTGATTGTACATTGCTTAACGTCCCGACAGCAACAAGGCTTTCTCAGGACGTGCCTGCACTGCTTGTGAAAAAAAACTAAACAGAAAATTGAATGTATGTCGCCAGCCGGTCAAATACGTTAAATAAACCAACAACATGGGGCCTAAATAAAGCTAAGACCATTTAGCAACACACATCCAATATCAAGAGCTACAGGCAGTGCAGACAGTAGGGAGAGTTTTAAAAAGGCAAATACAGGTGAATGGACTAAGGGTAGACAGAAACGCATGCCCCAGAATAGAGAGAAAAACCCACCCTGTGGGGCTGACCAGGGTGACCCTGGGAACTAAAAAATACCTAACCCCACCCAAGTCCCCCAGGGCAGACCCGGGTGGGGGTCACGTGCATGAATGATCCAGTTCTAACAAAAGGGTTTGCTGTTGCACTTGTAAAATCCACATATTAAAATGCATGCATTGTTCACACTTGTCATTTGCCCGTGACCCTTGCAAGTAGTGAACCAAAATAGTATGCATAGAAAGGTCTTATCAGCTGCCTTTCTGCCAAACTTGGTTGAATTTGAAGCTGTGAATAGTATTTGCGAAATAAAAAACACATTTTGTCCAAATATAGCTATCCTGGACCTATTTTATGATCCTGTGACACTGACCTTTGAGATACCTCAATGAAATTGGTGTGACTAGAGAGGTCTCGCCACAAAATATCCTAGGCCAAATTGTCTCCGAGAAGATGCCAACGTAAAAAGTGTACCATGGACTTTACAGCACACCTGTTGGCCTGTAATATGACCTTGCAGTTGAGCTCTTCGGTAAAAAGAACAAGATGAGGATTTCACCCCAAAGTCTACCGTATTATTTGGAGCTCAGATGCGTTCATCTTTTAGGAACATTCAGAGTTGTTCATAGTTTTATGCTTATAATGCTGATCGATTTCCCTCCTCTCTAAGCCAACCTCTGATCAACACACACGTCGAAGAATGAGGCACAGTGAGTGTACACGCTGATAAGTGAAAAACCGGTATGCACAACAGTGTCTGCTGGTCTGTGCTTTTGGACCTCGCCAAAACTGTAGACTATTAGTATAGCGGGTTTTCTTTCACCCTTGTCATTCGGAATACACCAGTGTGTGAAAAAAGTTTGACTAATATAGTTCAAGGGTAGTGTCAGAATAGCTTGGCGCCTCTAGGCGCCAAGCTATTCTGGCACTACCCTTGAACTAAAGCCATTGGTCTATATCCTTATCTGTAAGTATGATAATGCAGCTTGGATGTGGCCGTTTACAAATTTGAAGCTTTTAGCCTCAGTATGATATGGGTTAGCACAAGATGATTTTTTTGGACGGGTCGTGGTGGGGCGAATTTAATAGCATGTCCATGATGTCAAAGGCTAAACCTATAACAATTAAAGTAACAAGATAAAAAAACTACGTCTTGTCTAATTACGCTAACCTCGCTGCTCAACGTACATTTGGCGCGAAGCACCTTACGTGCATATGTATGTGCGTATGTGTGAATGTATGTATGTTTGAGCGTATATACGTGTGTGCGTATAAATGTGTGTATGTATGTAACCAAGAGAATCTCCGATATTTCTGTACAAAAAAAAGCGTGAAACTTGGCGAAATACTTTCTAAGTGGGTTGCAAAGAGACCCTCCGAGCATAGTTTAATTGAATGTCTCATTGAAGACATAACACCCTCTTATAGGAAATCGGTTGACCCAGATTAGAGTCCGTAATTTTTGTCATATTTACTTGATTGTTTTCAACATAGCTAGTTTGGAGAAAGACATTGGATGAGTTCGTTAGCCAGCTTTGTATCGTTTAAACTTCTTAGTAAAAAAATAATTCTTTTCAGAAAAGAATTAAAACACTAAAAAAAATAATTTGCTTCTAGAGAAAGTCAGACAGTGGCGGTGCTGTAAAAGTGGCAACTCCGTCAATATGCAGACACGGACATAATACTCTAAATATGACGTCATTCTCTCTCGCGCGCGCGTCTCTCTCTCTCTCTCTCTCTCTCTCTCTCTCTCTCTCTCTCTCTCTCTCTCTCTCTCTCTCTCTCTCTCTCTCTCTCTCTCTTTATTATGTTAAGTGTACTTATTGTTATTTTCATTTTTGCCTTCTTCGTTTCTTTCTCATCTGTCACGATGAATCAAGCAGACGAGAAAGTAAAAGATCTCCGCATTGGGCATTTAAATGTGTACCATCTATATGCCAAACTTGCTGATATTTGCGTTTACCTAAATGACTCAAACCCATTTCATATTTTGGGATTATCTGAGACACGTCTTGGTTCTAATGTATCTGATGAATCAATTCAGGTTCCTGGCTTTTCTGTCCTGAGACGTGATCCAACGGCCCACGGACAGACAGGATTAGCTGCATGGGACTCTACGATGACGTTGCTGGGTCTTAAACAGTCACTTCGCCAACACGAATAACACCAACAACATCTACACTCATAGACCACATCTATACCACACAGCCGGAGTCTGTTAATAATGTGTCTGTCGGTTACCTTGATCACTTTCCCATCAGCTGTACGTGGTCCACTAAGTTCCCAAAAGCAAAGAAAGGATGTCATATGTCATACGTATATCACTATGGTTCTTTTAAAAAATTTAGTGAGAGCGACTTTTTATCTGACCTTAATAATGCACCTTTTGATGACGTGTTTGGTGAAACTGACCCTGACAGCGCTCTGTCTGTCTGGTATAGCAATTTTCTTACTATTTTAAATAAACATGCGCCTGTGCGGCGGAGGTGAGTCAAACACGCATCACTCCCGCCGTGGCTGACTCAAGACATCATTCAGGCCATGAGGGTGAGAGATGATCTGAGAAAACAGAAGTGTTTTGCTGAATTTAAACGTGAGCGCAATCGTGTCAAATGTCTAGTGCGGCAGGCTAAAAAATGTTTCATTGATCGTTTGATTAAACAAGACAAAGATATGTCGACCCTCTGTCGCGTTATGGCCGTAGTGACTGGAGGCAAGAGTAGTAAATCCACTGTAATCCCGTCTACCCTGACTGCCGATAATTTTAACGATCATTTCCTTTCAAATGCTGAGTCCCTGGTCCCTTCTAAAACAAACTCTCGGCCCTATACCTGTCTTGAAACCCTGACTGATTTTTGTAGAACGCGAACTGCGAAATTTGATCCTTTTGCTATTCCACCTCTGGCAGTTCACGAGGTTGGTAAGACAATTAGTTCCATGAAGAATAAAAAATCTTCCGGGCCAGAAGAAAAAAGCCCCAAAATACTGAAACTATCACTTCCCTATGTTGTAGAAACAATAACTTATATCTACAATTTATGCATCCAGAAAAATGTTTTCCCAACAGAACTAAAAAAGTTATTCCCCTACCTAAAACAAAAGATCTGTCCGATGTTAACAATTATCGCCCCATTTCAATTTGTCTGTCTTAAGTAAACCCCTTGAACAACGCATTCATAAGCATCTGTTAAAATACCTGGGAAAACGCAAATTAATCCACCCCCTCCAGTCAGGTTTTCGCCCGAAGCATAGTTGTCATACAGCCTTAGCGCGACTTACAGACGCGTGGCTAAGTTCAATGAACCAAGGCGAATTTACAGGTGCTGTTTTCATAGACCTTCAGAAAGCTTTCGACCTGGTAGATTATGACATTCTCCTTTGCAAGCTTAGTATATATCTGCAGGGCCGGACCTGGGAAAAGTCGATGGGGGGGTTACAGATTCAGTATAAAGCGAAGGCGCGAAGCGCCGAACCTTCTAGGGGGGTCCGGGGGCATGCCCCCCCCGGAATTTTTTTTTTTTTCAAGGATGCAAAATGGTGCAATCTGGTGCAATCTGAGCCTTGAAAAAGCCATTTGTGATGGTCTGGGGACTTTGAGCTTTTTGAACAATCGAACTGACAAACTCTGGGGTACAAAAATTATCACCTGCCCCTCCCTTAAAAAAAACACCCACACCCACACCCACACACACACAAACATTTATTTATCAACAGAGATGTTTTGTATACTATTATTATTCACTACTTTTCGTTGATCGTTAACGGTATAAAGCTTTACCTTGTAGTTTATGAACATCAGGGCCCTGCTTTCACTTCAGTTCAGTCTTGCTGCACTAGGTTCCTCGGCATTAGTACCATTTGTGAATTGTATCTTCTGGCAAAACAGTTCACTGCCTCTTTGAAGTCAATATCAACATCCCTGTGCACTTTCAGTAAAGCAAGTGCATTGAGTCTCTGTTGCCCCATTGTAGAGCGCAGGTAGTTTTTCAGGTTGCGCAACTGACTGTTTGAACGCTCACACTCGGCAGTAGTGACAGGCAGGGTGCAAAGGTTCTTTAGCATGATGAACAGGTTGGGATAAAAATCCCTGTCACAGTGTTTCAGTGCTTCTGATGCCGTGGATGGGATGATAGCTGTCGCATTCTCAGCAGCACTTCGCCATTTGCAAACCCACCGTTGGTATTCTGCATCAAGGGTAGCGTTGTCTGGTAGGTCAGACTCCCACAACATTGCCAGTGTCTTCACCCCTTCTGGAACCTGCATGAAACCATCCTGGTTGTCTATTAAAGTGCTTGGCACCAGACAGAGACCATCAACTGCTAGGTCAGCATTTTTGAACCTCGAGTCCAATTCGGTTGACAGGTGTTCCAAGAAAGGAATGGCAATGCTAATCTTGAAATATTCTTCTGGAGTGGCCGCAGGTTGGTTGTCACGGAGAGTCTGGCGGGATGCTTGACGAGGAACAACAACATCAGTTGTCAAAGCATTTGCCATTTTGCTGACTTCACCAAACCAGGCAACGAACGCTGTGTCGACATCTCTTCTAATAGAAGACATGCAGTTACTGACCTCTTTGATTTCCCTGTAGGCATCGACAACATCTTTTGTTCTTTTCTGGAGCTTCACTGTCAAGGGTTTTAAGTAACGCAAACAATTGAGGACGACAACGAATGCAACGAGGAAAACACTGCTGCTCAAGGTGTGGAGAAAGCCAGTTGCCTTGGTCAATGTCTCACTGTCCCAATTGTCACTGTCTTCACACATTTGTCCCAAACAGTCGTGAACAACCAGGAAGAGAGATGTGTAAACCTCCAGTGCTTCATGTTTTTCTACCCATCTTGTTCTGCACAGATCAACAAGCTTTGTCTTTGTCGTGTCAGGCTGAGATGCTTCGATGGTATCTTCAAGTTTTCGTTGTCTCTTTGGAGAGTTTGAGAAAAACAGTGACAGTTCCCTCAGTGCTCCCATCATGTTCTTCACTGCAGGCAAGCCGCATGCTTTTACAATGCAGAGACTCAAGCTATGGGAAGCACAGTGAAAGTACAGTGCTTTGTTGTTCCTTGCTTGAAAACGTGCCTGCACTCCTTTAAACTTTCCTGCCATGTTTGCGGCCCCGTCATAACCTTGTCCTCTAACATTGTTGAAATCAAGCCCCCACAAGCCCAGACACTCAACAATCTTGTTGTAAAGTGTTTCACCTGTGGTATCTCTGCACTGGACAAAAGCCAGGAACTCTTCACGAACTTTCAGACTTCCATCGACGAATCTCAATATAATTGAAAGTTGTTCCCAGTTTGAGCTGTCTGTGACTTCGTCAGCAAGCACGGTAAACTGTTTTGCTGCAATAATTTCTGCAAGAATCTTGTCGCGGATCTGATCACCAAGAACCTCTATCAGTCTGTTTTGTGTACTTTTTGAAATGTATGTGGCCTTCTTATCGCATGTATCTAGATGTTTCCGGAGAGTTTCATCTCCTGCATTGATGCACAGATTCAAAAGGGCATTGAAATTGCTTCTGTTCTCACTCTGAAGAATGCCATCATCACAGTTGCCCCTCAGAGCTAACCCCTGTCTTCCACACACTTCAACAATCCTGAAGAGGCTTGTCAGAACTTGTCGATTTGCAGCGATGTTTTCTGCATTTTTCTGATTGATTTCACTGGCGATGCTCTGCTCTGGTTTATCCATGATTGTCAAAAACTGCTCTCCATTTGCCATTGCATCTTTGTGGTATTGTAATAACGAGTGCTTTTTGATCTGATCACAGGCTTTATTCCAGTTCTTGCATGGCGTCTTCACAAACTTGCCCAGGTTTTCAGTAGACTTTGCAAATAATAGGCAATACTTGCAGTAAGCCCCATCCTCGAAAGGAGAATACACAAGCCAGGAGTACTTTTGCAACCACTCATGCTGAAATTTTCGGTTCTTGTTGTTTATCACTGTTGTTGGAAACTGAAAACCAGGTGATGGTCTCCAGTGTTGCCTTAGAAGATGCTCCTTGTCACGGCTTGACAGTGAAACGACTCGCGTGTGTTTCTTGAAAACTTCACCAAAATCGATATTTTTGTTGCTGGTGATCTGAGAGGAGAAATCTGAAGAGTCAGAAAGCAGGCTCACATCAGGCTGGTTGGTCATTGGCATGGCAGAGGATTCAGAAAGCAGGCCCCCGGCAGGCTGATCAATGCTTGAGGAGGAGTCTGAAATACAAATAAAAGTTGGGTCTATGAGAAGTCTGAAATACTAAAACGATTGTGTGTGTACCTGTGAGAGAGAGAGAGAGAGAGAGAGAGAGAGAGAGAGAGAGAGAGAGAGAGAGAGAGAGAGAGAGAGAGAGAGAGAGAGAGAGAGAGAACAATGAACAATGAACAATGAACCTTTATTTTCCAACGGTAGAAGTTATTGGTAACAGGACCAGTTTTTAAACTTGCCGTTGCTACATCTACTACATAAGTGACATAGGCATGTAAACATACACATACCACACACTGCTGCATGCACTGCTGCATTCGCTTACGCACGCACGCACGCACCACGCACATACACACACACATACCCACACACGCACTCAGGTACGCACGCATGCACATCACAACTCGCGCATGCACGCACGCACACACACACACTCATGTACACCGCAATTCAGTACGCATGCACACACGCACGAACACTCACACACACACACACACACACGCACGCACTCAGGCACATACGCACAAAAACAAACACACGCTCTCGGACACGCACTCCAGACATTCCTACCCGCATACGCGTACGCACAAAAATATAAAATGAGTAAAAATACAAAGTAAAGCAATAAACAAAGAATCATTAAGTACATTAAAGTTCATACAGCAAGGGCAAATATGTATGCAGGTGCTATCTCCCCCCCCCCCCCCCCCTCTCTCTCTCTCTCTCTCTCACGCCGACACACACACACATACACACACACACAGCATGCACGCACGCGCACACACACACACACACACACACACACACATACACACACAGAGTCACACATACTGAGAGAGAGAGAGAGAGAGAGAGAGAGAGAGAGAGAGAGAGAGAGAGAGAGAGAGAGAGAGAGAGAGAGAGAGAGAGAGAGATCAGAGAGAGGGAGAGAGAGAGAGAGAGAGAGAGAGAGAGAGAGAGAGAGAGAGAGAGAGAGAGAGAGACCTGCAACAAGATAATTACATTTAAAGCATATATATGTCTTCGTTTACACACTTCAGTCAAGCTTAGATATATATTTATGATCTGAAATAACAGCTTTTCTTTTTAGACCCCTCCCCCCAAATGATGGACAAAATCTTTGCTACCTTATGACTCGTAGAGTCTTCTTAGGCTAATGATAGCCAATGGAACACACCAGTCATTTTGTTTAATATTAATTATTAAATTGAAACACTCAATCACGTATCAATTTCAGGTTGTATTTAATTTAATTTTTTTTTTTGAGAGGGGGGGGGGGGGGGCGGGGCAGTAAATTACTCACCAACACTGCTTTTACTTGTTCCCATGTCACTGTTTCGAACTCCACTGCCAGTGGTCTCACTTTGGGTTGATTTTTGTCTCTTTCGAGGAACTGCATCATCTGCCGTTTAGAAAAACAACTTTTATTATTATTATTATTATTATTATTATTAAAGGTTTTCTTATATAGCGCTTACCTGTAAACAGCTCTAAGCGCTTTACAATTTACTCAACAACAACAAACAAAAAGAAAAAAAAAACAAAAAAACAAAAACAAAGACATAACATAAAAATTAAAACATGAAATTATCCTAAAAGCAACAACAAAAATAAAATAAAATAGAACCGTCTTTTCAACATCTTATATATGATTATGCATTGCAGGTGTTAACACGTCTACTACAATTTTATAATAATAATTTAATATAAAAAAACAGTGGTTTTCTGATTAGTTCTTAGCTTATTTTAAATTTCATCAACAAAAGGCCTAAGGGTGAATAATCTTATTTTGTAGCACGCTGTTCACAGGCATAGGAACTGTTAACAAATTTGCTGATTTTCAGCAGTTGGCAAAATTTCAGCACATTTTTATTTTCCATTTTATTATGTGAAAAAGGCAGTGGTTGGGATGCCGTCATGATGGCTTCTTGTCGTTCCAAAAACCGAAGTCGTCATGACGGTTTCGCACCCGGAAAGGCTATGTTGCCGTCACAATTGATGGCGACGCTGTCAAAGTGGTGTCAGATAGGGTATGGTTTCCATAGTCAGCCATCAAGACGGTTCTGTTCCGCTCTCCGAAGAGATTTACGTCACAATACATAGCTAGTAAGCTGCACTAGTGAAAACGATACCTTATAACTTAGCCCTTGGTTTTGTTATTGAAAACGATATTTTGCCGTCCAAAGATTGTTTTTATAAATATAAAAGCAATATTGATCATTGATGCCGATATCTTTATTCTTTAAATTGACATTTTTAAAGTTATATATCATAATACTTTGTGAAATAAATTTTAGGCTATGCATTACTTTAATTGTTACCTGTTTTGGTATTTTAATAAGTGGGGCTGTTTTATATCTACGATATTCATTATATGCAGCTAGTATCAGCTCCTACAGCATAGGCTACACTCACAGGAAGGAAGTACCGGCGCCATCGCCACGTGCTCATTTGAATCGAATTCGGAATGGGTGAATTTTACCTAGTTCTACTGACTACATTTCTTTTATGAGACAAAATTGGATTTAAAAATGTACCCACCTTCTGAAATGGAGCTTGATGAAAACCAGCATGACAGTCGCCTACTGCCATCAGCATCTGTTTTTTTCAGTTTCGGCATTTTCGAGGAGACAGCAAAAGTGAAGTGTTACCAAAGAAAATAGATCTAGATTTAAACTTCCCCCCACAAACCTTAATGACATCAGACGTCTTTTCACTGATCTTTCTCGGAAAGACATGCACTGAAGGAAAGCAACTCTTTTGGGTACCTGGTCTATTCAACGGAAATCCATTTCAACGATGTTTTTGGACGATTCAACGATGGTCGTTTCAACGGATGTTCGTTACAACGAATTATCATAATTATCAACTTAGCGTCTTAATTAATCTTTCTAAAAAGTCATTTTGGGGGGATTAGGGCTGTTTCAAGGTGAAGGCGCTGGAAGAGGCTTGTGGCCAGAACAAGAAAATATGGCTGCATTTACTAATTTAGGGTTAGGGGTTGGGTTACTTGGTTGTTTCAACGGGAAAACGTTTTGGACGTTTAAACGGATCCCTTGAAATGGATTTCCGTTGAATTGTCTAAAAATAACTCTTTGTGCCTTGGATCAAAAGTGACTAAAAACTGCAATGTTTTAAAAACAATAAAAAAATAATAAAACTTTGGAACTCCCTTTGCATAAAAAAAATTCACTGTTCTTTTTTTTTTTTTTTTTTTTTTTAGTTGGGAGGGGGGGGGTTCCGGAACCCAGGTAACCCCCCCCCCCTGGGTCCGGCCCTGATCTGGATGGTTCATTTTCAAGTAACCGTTTTCATACATCAGACGCCAGTTCTCAGGCATTTATTCATTCCTTGAGAAAAACCTCGTTTTTCGCTTCCTATCTTACAGACAGACAGCAGCTCGTGATGGTCAATGAATTTTACTCTTCAAGTGGATTAGTAACAAGAGGAGTGCCACAGGGCTCTGTCCTGGGACCTCTTCTCTTTTGCATATTTATCAATGACCTGCCACTACATTTCACGAATGACAAAGCTGCATGTGACTTTTTTGCCGATGACGCAACAATCCACACCCCCGATAAGTGTCCTGAGTCTTTAAATGGTCGTTTGCAACAGGGACTGAGCGAAATTTCCAAATGGTGAGAAAATAATGCAATGATCCGTAATCGCACCAAAACCAAATGTATGACGATAGCAACCCGTCAGAAGCAACAGTTCAAGCCACTTTCGCTTAGCCTGGAAATCCAAGCCCACACCATTACACAAGTAACTGAACATCGTCTACTTGGAGTTATTGTTGATAACCAGATGAAATGGCAATCTCACGTCAATGTTGTCTGTAAAACTGTGTCCAGAAATGTGTGTATGCTGTCTAAGCTAAAATATCTTATTGATGTCGACGCTCGCAAACTATTTTAAGACTGTAGTTAAGACAGAGGTAGTTAAGACAGGTAGTTACTATCTCTGTCTAACTACCTCTGTCTTAACTACCTGTCTTAACTACCTGTCTTAACTACCTCCATCTTATCTACCTCTGTCTTAACTACCTGTCTTAACTACCTCTGTCTTAACTATCTGCCTTAACTACTTCTGTCTTTCCTACATCTTCTTAACTACCTCTGTCTTAACTACCTGTCTTAACTACCTCTGTCGTAACTACCTCTGTCTTAACTACCTGTCTTAAATACCTGTCTGAACCACCTCGGTCTTAACTACATCTGTCTTAACTACCTGTCTGAACTACCTCTGTCTTAACTACCTCTGTTTTAACTACCTCTGTCTTAACTACCTGTTTTAACTACCTGTCTTAACTACCTCTGTCTTAACCACATGTCTTAACTACCTCTGTTTTAACTACCTCTGTCTTAACTACATCTGTCTTAACCACCTCTGTCTTAACTAACTATCTTAACTACCTCTGTCTTAACTAACTCTGTCTTAACTACGTCTGTCTTATCTACCTCTGTCTTAACTACGTGTCTTAACTACCTGTCTTAACTACCTCTGTCTTAACTACCTCTGTCTTAACTACCTCTGTCTGACTACCTCTGTTTTAACTACATCTGTCTTAACTACCTGTCTTAACTACCTCTGTTTTAACTACCTCTGTCTTAACTACCTCTGTCTTAACTACCTGTCTTAACTACCTTTGTCTTAACTACATGTCTTAACTACCTCTGTTTTAACTAACTCTGTCTTAACTACCTCTGTCTTAACTACCTGTCTTAACTACCTGTCTTAACTACCTCTGTCTTAACTACCTCTGGCTTAACGACCTCTGTCTTATTTACCTCTGTCTTAACTATCTCTGTCTTAACTACCACTGTCTGAACTACCTTTGTCTTAACTACCTGTCTTAACTACCTGTCTTAACTACCTCTGTCTTAACTACCTCTGTCTTAACGACCTCTGTCTTAACTACCTGTCTTAACTACCTGACTTAAATACCTCTGTCTTAACTACCTCCGTCTTAACTATCTCTGTCTTAACTACATCTGTCTTAACAACCACTGTCTTAACTACCTCTGTCTTAACTACCTGTTATAACTACCGATCTTAACTACCTGTCTTAACTACCTCTGTCTTAACTATCTCTAACTACTTCTGTTTTAACTACCTGTCTTAACTACCTGTCTTAACTACCTCTGTCTTAACTACCTCTGTCTTAACTACCTGCCGTAACTACCTCTGTCTTAACTATCTGCCTTAACTACTTCTGTCTTTCCTACATCTGTCTTATCTACCTCTGTCTTAACTACCTGTCTTAACTACATCTGTCATAACTATCTCTGTGTTAACTACCTGTTTTAAATACCTGTCTTAACCACCTTGGTCTTAACTACGTCTGTCTTAACTACCTGTCTGAACTACCTCTGTCTTAACTACCTCTGTTTTAACTACCGCTGTCTTAACTACCTGTTTTAACTACCTGTCTTAACTACATCTGTCTTAACTACCTGTCTTAACTACCTCTGTTTTAACTAACTCTGTCTTAACTACATCTGTCTTAACAACCTCTTTCTTAGCTACCTATCTTAACTACCTCTGTCTTAACTACCTCTGTCTTAACTACCTCTCTTAACTACCTGTCTTAACTACCTCTGTTTTACTATACTAGGTCAGTACGACAGCGGAAGAGATCAGGACGCTCTGAACTGTCCCCGTCATCGTCGGTTCATTGAGAAAAACAAGTTTCAGCCATGTACAAGGTCACACTCTTCAATCAACCTCATATGCTACTCTTTTCCACAGCGTGCGTGTTTATTTGCAAGCTCAGCAATCGAGTCAGCCCACTTGAGCACCAGTCCAGACAACTGGGGTTGGCGGCCGCTGAAAAATATCTTTTTTCAGCAAACTGTGATTTACCCTCAGCAGCAGACAACCAGCGATATGGCTGCAGTATGAACAGCGTTACTAGGAGGTACAGTGACAAGAAGCGTCAGCTTAGCTTCTGAAGGTACACCATTGGACAAAACCACTTCGTTTACCCTCCCATGACTTTGACTCGAAAACTAAAGGTACACTCTTTGACATAGCTACTGCGATTTAAGTCCCATGACCTTGACTTTGTAAAGAGGTGGGGAAACGTATATAACAAGTATACTAAGAAATGTCTGACAGAGAGAGACAATGTCATCGGTACGACCGATACTATCACCGTAATTTCAGCACACACAAAAATCCGTGATTCATTAATGATCTTTTCTCACGTGCACCTTTCAGTGACCTCATTTAATAGACATGTTGACAGATCTTTAGATTTATCAATAGTCACAGACACGTTGACAGATCTTTAGATTTATCAATAGTCACAGACACGTTTGACAAATATTTAGATTTATCAATATTCACAGACACGTTGACAGATCTTTAGATTTATCAATAGTCACAGACATGTTGACAGATCTTTAGATTTATCAATAGTCACAGACACGTTGACAGATCTTTAGATTTATCAATAGTCACAGACACGCTGACAGATCTTTAGATTTATCAATAGTCACAGACACGTTGACAGATTTTTAGATTTCTCATTAGTCAAAGACACGTTGACAGATCTTTTGATTTCTCATTAGTCACAGACACGTTGACAGATCTTTAGATTTATCAATAGTCACAGACACGTTTTGGATGACTGATTTGGATTCTTGCAACAACAACAACAAAACCTGATTGTGGTAGGTGGGGCAGTCGATACGTTTCGGAATGTGCTTTACTGGTAAGGATTAGCCACCAATGTGTGATGTCAGTTTGCAGAGCAACTCCTTTTGATATGTTACACTCTTGCTCAGCCGCTCAAACCCTGTGGCCCACGCTACAGCTGGCGTTAAATCATGTAGGTGATATGTTACTCTTGCTCAGCCCCTCAAACCGTGTGGCCCGCACTACAGCTGGCGTTACATCATGTAGGGTGAAAACAGCCTGTGAACGCTCGGTGGACAGCTTTAACGGGCGATAACTCGATGCAACTCTGACATTTCTCTCAAAAATAAACTTAAATAGGTGTCAGACATTGCTAGATGCAATTGGCAAAAGTGAAACACATCTTGGATGCTGATGCCCGCCAGGAATCACGTGATCCCATTATACGGCTGCACGATAGAAGTGTCATGGACAAATGGAGGCATCGTAACCAATGCAGCTTGCTCCCAGGGTAGAGCGTCTATGCAAAAGAAAACAGGAGTGCATTTTCCAGTCCGTTGTTCCTTGCCATCCATTTGCTGCTCGGTGTTAACCCCAATAACAAACTAACTAATTACCATCCATTTGAACTTAGTTACCGGAGTGGTGCGATTACAGAAAGTCCCGTTCTGATACGTCGGAACCATGGTGGTTTTTTTTTTCTTCAGTCTTGAAATATTCTTTGATCAAAGGAACTCTAAACAGGTTAGCAATTGTGTATGCGCCTGATCGATTTGCTTCGTATCGGACAATCACTACTAAATTACTTTAAAATATCAGGCATCAAACAACCCTACCCTCTTTTCACTTGACGTCACTGTGATGACGTCACCCTTGCTAAGTTTGCTGTTTACCTCTCACGTATCTGACTTGGATCATGTCTGCTCTCTTTTCACTTGACGTCACTGTGATGACGTCACCCTTGCTAGGTTTGCTGTTTACCTCTCACGTATCTGACTTGGATCATGTCTTCCCGATTGGATCCTAAGGCATTACTGTGTCTCACAATCTACAGTTAACATTTCTGCTGGGTTCCTTCTTGTAAAGGGCTGTGTCCTTAAATGAGTTAATAATAAAAATAGGCGTATCATTTTGAAGACCCCGCATACACGTTTTCAATACAATGAATCCATTCAAAGTTTTAGCATTAGAGAAGGCTTGGCGCCCCTACAACAAACAATACGACCTAATGTTTTTCTTTACGTTGTTCACTTTTTAAAAGCCTTGGTTGTGCAACCCTCCAACATCAGACGAACAGCTACATCTTGGAGACATGCAGGAGTATACATACTCTGGAAGTCGTTATCTAAACAGCCGCATGTTGTAGGATTTGGAAATTGTGTACGGTTAGTAATATAATCATGCTGTTCATGAAGACATTGGAAAGTGTGTAGGGTTAGTAATATAATCATGCTGCTCATAAAGACATTGGAAATTGTATACGGTGAGTAAATTAATCATGCAGTTCATGAAGACACTGCATTTGAAGATTCTACTTCTTTTTGACAGATAGCATTCCGACACATCTCGAGCGCCCCTCATAAAAACAAATATGGTCATAATTTCCCATGCGGTGCGATCTTTTTTACCTTGACCATGAAAAGAGGTCAAATTAAAATGCGATATTATAAATGATACACCACATCCGGTCTTTGTGCCAAGTTTTAAGTCGCTGGTCTTAATAGTCTCTGAGAAAATGGCATGTTTATCATGCAAATGATTGGCAGACAGGTGAGCCGCACGCACAGGTGTCTTACGCAATATGACCCATTTTCATGGTGTTTGTCTGGAGGAAATGTTGCCGATGTTTTTTTACAGACGCTAGAGACACTACCCTTCATGTTGCAACACAGAAATCTGGTGACTCAAGGATGTCTAGGTTGGCCGTGTCTGGCAGTATCTGCCCTAGCCTAAGAATGTTCAACAGCGATTCTAGCTTTCTGCCTTCGATCCATGAACGGAGAGTTGTCGCAGCTTGGCTTCTGTTGTACACGCCGCTGGCAGTACCGATGGCTGCGTGTGCTAGAAGGTTAATAGCTTGAGGCAGCGCTGTCCTGGAGTTGTTTGTCTGGATCACGGGTCGATTGTTTGTCTGGATCACGGGTCGATTGTTTGTCTGGATCACGGGTCGATTGTTAGTCTGGATCACGGGTCGACTGTTTGTCTGAATCACGGGTCGATTGTTTGTCTGAATCACGGGTAAATTGTTTGTCTGGATCACGGGTCGATTGTTTGTCTGAATCACGGGTCGATTGTTTGTCTGAATCATGGGTAAATTGTTTGTCTGGATCACGGGTCGAGTGTTAGTCTGGATCACGGGTAGATTGCGCCTCTTGTTCGTCTTCGTTAGAACGATTGGAGGATGCCAGCGGACCGAGGTCACGGATACCCAGCGTCATGTTTTCCTGGTGCTGAACGGTTTTGGCTGCGTCCCGGTCAGAGGCAACGATCCTTTTGCCTGCCCCCATCCGCACCAGGGCGTGCTGAGTACATTTGAACAGCTCCTGTACTTTGTCCTCGGACCAGGACAGCATGTCGGTGTGAAGCTTGTTCAGGGTTCGCTGGATGCGCTGCTCCTCTCGCCGCTTCAGCCACTTCTCGAGCAGCAGGCCCAGCGTGTAGAGGAAGGGGTTGATGGCGGAGTTGACAGGCAGGATGAAGATGGCGGCCCACACGTTGACCTCGCCCGGAATGGGGGTCCCTCGGTACGCCAGCAGCCCCATCAGGCCGATAGGGAACCAGCACAGGAAGTCGGTCAGCACGATGAGAAACAGGCGGCGCGCAATGGCCGTGTCCTGCTGGCGCCGAGACGTTCTCTGCACCGTGGCCGTGTTGACGATGGCCCTGAAGATGACGAGGTGGCCCATGCTGATAAGTACAACGAGCACGAAGTTGAGGACGACAAAGACGGCGAAGGCGTACTGCTGTCCGGGGAAGGGGCGGCGGGTGATGGGCAGCGGCAGGCAGACGCCGGTCTGCCCGTAGAACGTCCAGTGTGTGGGGAAGAGAGGGATGGCGGCCACAAGCAGACCCAGAAACCAGGCGACACCACAAGCCACGCGCGTTGATTTCAGCGTCAGGTGAAGGTGGTGACTGAGCGGGAAGCGCAGCACCAACACGCGGTCTATCGTGATGAGACAGATGATGAAGGCCGACACCTCGCTGGACAGCAGTGACAGGAAGCCGGCGGCCTGACACAGTGTGCTGTCCGTCCACGCCTCTTGCTGCCAGATGTACTGGTCGCTGTAGTGGGCGTCCGCCGCCCCGATCATCAGCATGTACACGCCCATCAGCAGGTCAGACACACACAGGTTGCACACCAGCACTCGGAATCCGGGTGAGGTCCCCTGCGCCTCCAGGAACACCCGATAGACCAGCACCCCGACGTTGCCCAGGATGGCCATGACGGACAGCGTCCACAGAAAAACGCGGAAAAAGTCAGAGTGGAGCAGGTCACTGCACGAGGACAGCTCGTCTATCGGCGTCTGGCAGTTCATGCTAGTGTTGGGATACAGGTAGAAATAGGAGCAGCACAGTCGGGGGTCGTCAGTCTCCAGCACCTGTAGTTGTGACAGACCCACAAACATGCCCTGGTTGATGCCTCTGATAGCGTTACCGCGGATGTCCAGATACAGCAGAGAAGACATATTAGCCAATGCAGTTTCCTCAATGTACTCAATCCCAACGTCACTTACACCCAGACTAAGCAACCTGTCCATCTTTGCGGCCGCCAGGTACCCATACAACTGAGCCATGAGAAACGTGGATAGAGGGTTGCGTGAAATGTTGAAGTAAGCCAGCAGGGGCATCTCGCTCAAAACTACGTCGGTCAGGGTCTTGATGCGGTTGTGACTCAAATCCAACACCCTGATATGCACCAGGTCTACAAGAGACGCGTTGGTCACGTGACACGAGGATAGGTTGAGAAAGCTGAGGTAACCCATGTAGTACAGAGTATGTAACGCAGGCTGGGGTGTCCCACTCACGTCCAGGTACCTCACGTGCAGGTAGTCAGCTGGGTCAAACATGGTTGAACACCGGTATGCGTGACCTTGACAAATACATTGCTTAGGACACTGCAGGTGACAATACCTTTCGTCGTCCTTCAGGGGGCAGTGGTACACGCCGTCACAGAGGTACTCCGGGTGAAGACAAACGCGGGACCTGTAACAGCGATAGTACCCGGAGCAGATCAAGCTGGATAGCGTTTCGTCGTCTGCTACAGACAAGGGGCAGTCGGGCACGCCGTTGTTTATCAGGAAGCTTGGAATGCAGGGACCTCCCGTACACCGGAAGTGAGTCTCAGGACAATCGTAAGCCGAGGACAGGTTTGGAAACCGGTACTCGTCTAGGTTAACCAAGGTCATGTTGACAGTTACGGCGGCTGTATACACTCGGGGGTTAACACTGGATGCCGATCTTCCACCTGGTCTAACGCTTGACTGAGGACCGGGGGACTGATGGTCACACACTAGCCATCTGCTGTTATAATATCTCTCGGGCAGACATCCGTAGACCCCACACGAGCGCATGCCCTGACTACACTTGTCACAGTTCTCCTCGTCACTAGCGTCATGACAGTCCGGCTTGCCGTTACAGCGGGACGTGATGTTCACTAGCTCCGGCTGACGTGTACAGACGAACAACGACTGGAGGGGACCAGCGCGCACGTCACGACAGTTGTCTTCGTCAGTGTTATCGCCGCAGTCGTCATGCCCGTCACATGTCATCGTGTAGTGCACGTGCTGCCCGTTCCGACAGCGCATCAGAGGGGAACAGCTGGGGGCGGAGCCATCCCCCGTCAGTAGTGGAGAACAGCTCGTCACCGGCCCCTCTCCTGACACAGCGGGTTGGCAGGGATGGAACGTGTGCACAAAGGACTTGTCACTGCAGACTTTAGCGGGGAACTTATTCATGGGCAAGGAAAGCGGAGACAATGTCGATGTCGCGCGTGCTGCAGGAAGGGCGTGACCGCTGGCAGGTTTGGAGCACACGTAGGCATTGCTCTCCTCTGCCGAACACTGGACCGGCCGCATGTTGCCACCATCAAAGACAGCGCAGTCTCTGGTCACGCCGTCCGCCTGCACTCTGGGCACGTCAAACTCCACCCACGCCTGTCTCCAGCGCCAGAGAAAGCGGTAGAGATGAGCCAAGTGGATGGTGACTGTGCCCGCTGATATCTTCTCCAGGCCTACTATCAGTTGTTGGTAGCCAGACAGCTGTAAGAATCGCGCCGCTACCTCTCTGGTAGCTTCAGTAGGCAAAGCGGCCAGACCAGCACCAAACCAGCCTCGACACGCATTTATCGCCGTCGTTGCCGATATGCTGAGGATGGGAAACACGAACCTTAGACACAAAGACTCAACGCGTAGCCAGCCGACGTCGCATGTTGTTGGTGTGGTGGAGAGGTCCGGGGCTGTTCTGTTTCCCCACTCCCCATCCATCGCTGTACCACTGCACTGGTCCGGATACACGACCTCTGTGGCGGTTCTACAGTCGGTCCCAGTCTCGTGAAACCTCTTGTAGTACGCACAGCACGTGCTGATGTTGCTGGTGTGAAAGGCGTTGAGCGGTCTGGTCCAGTGTGTAAACATGCTCAGGTTGACTGTCCGTATTTCATTTCCCGTGATGTCCAGATGTCGCCCACAGGTCATGCCCACAAACGGGTCCGCCTCGATGTACTGCAGCCCTATGTGTCTGAGTACAAGAGACTGCAGTGCCGCAAAACCGGAGTTCTTAACAAACAACTGAAAGGCAGCGTCCAGACTTGGCAGCAGATGGTTGTGAGAGAGGTTCAGGTGTATGAGATGATGCAGTCCGCGGAGAGTGACGTCATGGAGGGTCGTCAGGTTGTTGGAGCTCAGATCTAGCACGTGCAGGTGTTGCAGGCCCTCAAGCTTTACGCTGTGCAAGCCGCACCATGACAGATTGAGAAATTCCAGCGCTGCTGCGTTGGTTTGGTCAAAATTGAATATGCCCCGATTGATATCATTGGCGCTGAGGTCCAGCCTCGTGAGATGGTCCAGGCCGACCAGGGAAACCTCGCTAAGTCCGTTTGACGACAGGTCGAGGACCTTCAGTACGCTGGCGTTGCTTCTCACCAAGGTGAGTTTTTCCAAGCGGTTCCCATGGAGATGCAATGCGCGAAAATGATCCAAGCCTGGCAGGAGAGTTATCTCAATCAGGTTATTCAATGAGAGTTGGAGGATTTCTATGAGAAGGAAGTCCTGTGGGTCTAACGTTAACCTTGTCAGGTTGTTGGAACTGAAGTCTATTTGACGGAGTTGAGTGAGTTGCTTTGGAAACTGGGTCAGTCCACAAGCTGACAGGTTGAGAAAGGCGAGGTAACCCATGTAGTGGAGACTGTCCAGTGACGGATGACGTGCCCCGCTCAGGTCCAGGAGTCTGACGTGCACGTGGTCAGCGGGGTCAAACATCTGTGAACACCGATATTTCAGTCCTACACACGAGCAGTCGAGAGGACAGGGCAGGTCGCAATAGCGTTCGTCGTCCTTCAGTGGGCAATGATACACGCCGTCACAGAAATACTCAGGGTGGATACAGATGTTGTGTCGATAGCAGCGGTAATGTCCCGGACACACCAATTCACCAGAGGGTTCGTCAGCCGAGGAGTTCATACCGACAACAGCAGGACAATCCTGTTGGCCGTTGCCGACTAGAAAGCTCGGGATACAGTAATTGACCGTCGTCCATCCACACAGAAAATGGGACCATGGGCAGGTGTATGGGGCTTCCATCTCTCTCAGCGTAATCATGCCGAACTCATCGAGATCCACTCGACGTGATTTTGATCCTGACTGTTCTATTGAGCATTCTGAGAGGGAGCACACGGGCGTACCAAAAGGCATGCAGCCCAGCTTTCCACACGGTACTGTCCCCTTGCTGCACGTCTTGCAGTTCTCCTCATCGCTGGCGTCATGACAATCCGGCACTCCGTTACACCGGAGCTTGATGTCCACTCGTTCTAGCTGACGTATACACATGAACGTTGACGTCACCAGAGGTCCAGCACTAACAGTATCACAGTTTGTTTCGTCACTCCCGTCCCCACAGTCGTCGTACCCGTCACACGTCATTGTGTATTGGACGTGCCGCACGTTTCTGCACACCATCGGGAGAAAACCAGTGTCTACCTCCACATCGGATTCACACGGGTGGATGGAGTGGACGAAGTACCCCGACGGGCAGGGTCTGAGAACCTCTCGGAATTTGATGATTAACGGTGGATCCAGTTTCAAGCTGATCCGTT
This sequence comes from Semisulcospira habei, assembly GCA_036245525.1. Classification (NCBI taxonomy): domain Eukaryota; kingdom Metazoa; phylum Mollusca; class Gastropoda; family Semisulcospiridae; genus Semisulcospira; species Semisulcospira habei. The sequence goes on from BTPG01000001.1 coordinate 271,136,177, forward strand.
GTGTGTAAGGCATTCGCTGGGTGTTGCGCCTGGAACACACGTAGCCGAACTGAGCCTTGTGGCCACAGTCCACTGATTGTAACTTATTTCCTGACGTCAGAGTGGCACATTGGGCATCGCTGTCCGAGGCTCTCGGCGACGGTCCATCGAACTCCGTCCCTGCTTGCGACCACTGCCACAGAAAGCGGTAGAGGTGACGCAAACCTGCGGCGAAGACGTTAATCTTCTCTAGCCCCACTATCAGCTCATTGTAATTTCTCTTCCTCAGGAGGATGGCCGCCAGTCGCCGTGTGTCTGGATGTGGCAGGGACCCTAACTTAGCCTTGTATCTTTGCCCACACTTCAGTCTCGCTTCGTCAGGGGAGATGTTTCTTGCGGGCCAGACGAACTTTAGACAGAACGACTCTCCCGCCACCCAGCCGTCCTCGCAACCCAGATGAGTGTAGCTGCAGTTGTAGTCTAGCTCGTCTTCTGCCCCAAGACACTGCGCAAACCCGTCACATTGCAATTCCGGCGGCACGCGGTATTGCTGGGAACAGTTGTACACCCCCGCCTCTACCTCTGGAGGTAGACTGTGGCGGGGGTAAGCCGTGTACGTCAGGCTGAACCTTGATACAGATTTGCCACCATAACGCCAGGACTCCACTGCAGACAAACTGGCATTCTCAAAAGTCTCGCGCTTAAATGTTACCAGTTCGAACCAGACATAAGCGGAAACAATCACCAGTGGCTGTGCCGGACCGTGCCCGGAATACATTCTAATATAGTCCCCATAATGCACACGCAGTATGTCATCACTTCCGGTGTTATCGCTTAACCGGAGGATGAGGTCATCCAGCCGAATAACCAGGCCGAGGCTGCCTTCAGGAGAGGGTTGCTCTGCGCCAAGGAAACGCTGAACCCACCACTTGCAGTAATTGTAAAACCCGTCACTTGCCCAGTCCACTCGTATTGTCTGATTGGCCTTTCCCAGCTCACTTTTTGCAGGGCAGTTCCACTGAGGCACCGCGTCTCCCACTGCAGTAAAACACACAAAAGAACACACAATAGAACACACAATAGAATACACATTAGAACAGACAATAGAAGACACAACTGAACACACAATAGAGCACACAATAAAACAAACAATAGAATCCACAATAGAACACACAATATAAAGACAATAGAATACACACTAGAGCACACAATAAAACAAACAATAGAATCCACAATAGAACACACAATATAAAGACAATAGAATACACACTAGAGCACACAATAAAACACACAATAGAACACACAATAAAGCACACACTAGAGAACACACAATTAAATACACAATGATTGTTTACAAGATAAGCACACCCCTATGTCTGGTCTGGGCATGACACAACAGGTGGAACGCAGGAGAACAAGTAGATAAATACACGAACAACATTTATCTGTGGGCTTTGTTCATTTATTCATGTTATGTTTATTTTCATTTTTTAATTTATTTAGGATAGTTGGTTGTTGGTTAGGTTGTCCTTGAACTTGCACTTGAAGTTTAAAGTAGCATACTGCTAAAACAGATTCGATGCTTCTTCTTCGTTTATGTGTGATTAGTCTGGCGTTGCATTGTCAATGTGTGATTAGTTCAATTCAATTCAATTCAAATACTTTATTGTGTCAGTCTAGCCGACAAATTTTCTTTCGTTGGGATCACATGCGCGCGTACGGTTTTAGCCACATTATAACAATGGTGAAAAAAAAAAATGACCACAGTGTACATTGTTAGTGGTATAGGAGTGAGTCTGTCACTTGCAAGATGCAACTGCGACATCTGAGGTGCAAGTTCCTCGACGGCGTCAACAAGGAGAGAGAGATACGCTAGTTAACACACTCTTCATTTAGGAGACGGATGACCGAGGGTACAAAGCTGCCCTTGTAGCGTTTGGTTTTAACAAGAGGAGCCTTGAACCTACGGCCAGACGGGAGCTTTTGAAGGTGCTTAGAAAGGCAGTGGGAAGTGTCAGCTGCCAGCCTCAGGCCCTTGCGTATCATTCTCGTCCTGTAGAGGCCGTCAAGGCTCTCCAACCTGCCCCCAACGATTTTCTCACTAAGCCTGATTATCTTATTCAGCTTCCTAAAGTTCTTCTCGCCCAGGGAGCCGAACCATGAGACAAAAGAGAATGTAAGAATGCTTTCTATAAAGCAGAGGTAGAACTGCATGAGGATTTTGGGGCTCACATCAAAGGAGCGGAGTTTGCGCAGCATATACAGTCTCCCTTGGGCTTTCTTAAAGATGAGGTCTGTGTTGTCGGTGAAGGATAGCCGTGAATCAATCAAGGTCCCTAAGTATTTGTAAACCTCTGTGCGTGTGACAAAAGTGCCGTCAATCACCAGGGACTGAGGAGGTGGGAGTGGGTTCTCGGAAGTTGGCCCACTGCCAGGCTTCCGAAAGTCGACAACCATCTCCTCAGTCTTGCCTACGTTCAACTGTAGATGGTTGTTATGAGACCATGAAACAAACTGACCCACTTCTGCGAAGTAGTCAGCATCTGAGTTTGACAGATCTACAACTGCGGTGTCATCTGCAAATTTGACATAGTGAGTCCTGTCATTGGAGCTGGTACAGTCATTTGTGAATAGGATGTAGAGGACAGGCGAGATCACACACCCTTGGGGGCTGCCCACGGACGTGGTGATGACAGAGGACATCAAGTTGTTTACACGAACACGCTGCGTCCTCTCCACTAGGAAGTTCAAGATCCATAGTCTGGCGTTGTATTGTCAATGTGTGATTAGTCTGGCGTTGTATTGTCAATGTGTGATTAGTCTGGCGTTGTATTGTCAGTGTGTGATTAGTCTTGCGTTGTATTGTCAGTGTGTGATTAGTCTTGCGTTGTATTGTTAGTGTGTGATTAGTCTGGCTTTGTATTGTCAATGTGTGATTAGTCTTGCATTGTATTGTCAATGTGCGATTAGTCCTGCATTGTATTCTCAATGTGTGATTAGTCTTGCGTTGTATTGTCAATGTTTGATTAGTCTGACGTTGTATTATCAATGTGTCATTATTCTTGCGTTGTATTGTCAATGCGTGATTAGTCTTGCATTGTATTGTCAATGTGTGATTAGTCTTGCATTGTATTGTCAATGTTTGATTAGTCTGGCGTTGTATTGTCAATGTGTGATTAGTCTGGCATTGTATTGTCAATGTTTGATTAGTCTAGCTAAGTGTTGTCAATGTGTGATTAGTCTTGCGTTGTATTGTCAATGTGTGATTAGTTTTGCGTTGTATTGTCAGTATGTGATTAATCTGGCTAAGTATTGTCAGTGTGTGATTAGTCTTGCGTTGTATTCTCAATGGGCTTAATGGATCTAAAGCGTGAGCCAGATAGCAAGGGCAGAGAGAGGAATACTGAGTGGACTGAACCAGCATTAACACAATGACTGAGTTAACCCCCTTGATTATAAGTTTTTGACCCTTCATTTTCCATGTCTCCCGCACAGAGTAAATACCATTGGAAGTTACCCCTAAATCATTATTATTTAAACAGCCACATTTTTATGAAAATCAAAAATAATACTTAAGGGGTTAACTCAGTCATTGTGTTAATAATACTTCAGTCCACTCAGTATTCCTCTCTCTCTTAATTAGCTCATATGACTAATGTCGCAATGCTACTATGTACGTAAACACAGCCCGTCGCCAGCACTCTAGGCAGGACACGACGCGTTGCAAGCCAGCTCACCTGTGTTGCCTTATCGTTGCTACGCGCTGGCACAGTAGCGCGCCGCGAGACCTGACACTCTATGAATAAGCCGGCTCTAAGGCTTTGTGAAGTCGACTTCATATATACTTATGACTGGTTCCCGAGAAATCAAAACGGAGGTCATACTCTGCACTAAAAACAGCCAGTTGGAAAACTAACAAGTGATATCTTACACACACACACACGCACTGACACACACATACACACACACACACACACACAGACACACACACATGAACAGACACATATACACATAAACAGACACACATACACACACATATACAATTATAACATCTCATCTGATTTTGTACAAGCCTAAATCAGTGGTGCGATCTCAGTCTTAACAAAACTGTATGTATTATTATATAGGCTTCCATTGTGTAGTGCGTAGCGTGTTATTGGTTTTTAGTTGCTAGGGGGGTGGGACACTGCACCACTGTAATCGTTTCGTAAGACATTTCAAGTCAACTGTCATGTGTGTGTCAGCCGTCACTTTGAAATAAATGACATATGTTATATTTTGAACAAAACAGATTTTGTTAGAGGTGGTAACACACCCACGCACGCACACACGCGCACGCACACGCATGCACTCACACACACACTCACGCACACACACACACACACGCACGGACACACTCAGACACATACACAGGGCCCGCACGCACGCACACACACACACACACACAGATTGTAAGATATTTCTTTTGGGTGCATAACTGATGCCTGACTCGAGCTATAGTTCACGCGCCCGTGGGCGGTGTACATGTTTTAGTCTGTAACTACGCTTTCAAGCTGAAAATAGACACATTACTCACTGCTTTAAACAGACACCTGTCTGAGTACATAAACAACAGATCCTCAAGAGCCCCCAAGACTCCAGGCTTGACTTCCGTTGTAAAACGTTTCAGTCAGCTGTACTCTCAGGACTCACATTATGAGTAGACTGGGGGTCTTGACTGTGATCATTTGCCACGAGCAACGTATAGATTAGCATTTCAGTTTCGAATACTCTGCCCAACTCATGGAGGCTCCAAGATTTATGAATATAATTTTCGATATAATATTCAAGTGATAATGTCGTCGCTCTTTTGTTTGGCTGAATAGGCCTGTCGTCTGCTTACTAATGTTTGTGTTGTTACCCTTGGTGCCGTCTGTAGGTAACATACATGTCTTCATAGCCACCTCACATAGAGAAAGAGGTCTGATTTAAAAGTCTATATAGATGTGCTATTACGTACCTGTCTCTTTAATCCAGTGTACAGTAACATGAAAAAGCTGTAGACTTGTTTGCCTACAGTGAGTCATAAACACCTGTCTGTCTGCACCGAGATTTTTCTTCCGGGTGCATACTGTCTAAACAAGCCTGACGCGAGTCATTGAAACCCACCAGCCCGTGAGAGATAATAACTCTTATTCAATTTCACGCCCTGTGGGCTGGACTGGTGTACATGACTAGACTGTAAATAAGGTGAAAAGAGACACCTCAGAAAATCATACCTTGCTTTATACAGACACCGACTGAGTACATAATACAACAGATCTTTAAGATACCCCCCACTCCCTCCCCCCCCACACAACACAGACACACACTGACACACACACACATGCACACACACACACGCACACACACACACACACACGCACACAAACATATGCACACACACACAATGATAGCATAACACACTTTTCTCAATCATGCCGCCCTAATGTTTACCCATTACCCACACCCCTATCTGGGTGAGTAAGGCTTTGTGTGCTGTACTGCTTAGCGGCTTTCAGTTCCCAGCTGGAGGTGTTTCAATTCCAGTGCCATGTGTGTCAACCGTCACTTTGAAAACATGCTATTTAAGCCAAACAGGTTTTGTTAGAGGTACATAACACACACACGCACTGACACACAGACAAACACACGCACGCACACACGCACACACACACATATGTACACACACGCACACAGAACATGTTTACATAAAAACACCTACACGTCAGTGTACATCAATACACAGCTCAACACTCAGTTCAGTTATTTTAGGGTTCGGTTCACAGTGTCTTTTGTATAACTGAGTGACGCTATGAGTCGTCTGCTCTACTAAATCCCTTCTATGAGAACATAAAAAACACATGTTTTATTGTACATTTTCAGTAGCCCACTCGATCACAGATTCTTATGAGCATGGCGAGATTCTCAAGAGCCACTGTTTTTTATTGGGTTTGAGTCAACTGTAAAGATTTCTGAATCTCTGCATAATCCAATGACACACACAAACACGAGACATGACACTGAGCTAAGCCAACAAATGTACATACCTGGCACACAAACACTGTACACTGTCACAGCCGGAACAATATCCTCAATGAATACTCCATTGCAAACATATAGTCACATATAGTCTATGGGAGACAAATCTGTATAGTGGTTGAATCTTTCCAAGTGATTACGTCCCTTATATCATTGACCATGAACAGAAAATACATGCTGGAGTGGTGCAAACGTATAAAGTTACTATTCAGTGTAATTTCCTAGACAACATGATTTTGCTTGATAACAATTTATTCTTTTGATTGTCTAATAAAAATGACAGACGGACAAATCCAAGTGTTTGATGTTACAGAATGCTTCAAAGATGTTAAGTGTTTTTATGACTTAAAAACACGTGTGTTTGGACCCAGCTTTAAACTCTCAACACCAACAATAAGGATATACACAACATATAACGTTACTTTGGAATATTCAGATGGATTACCACGTTATGATTATGAGACTGTTGATCTTAAGACAAATGCTTTTAAAGTTTATAATGCTAACAGTGGCCACTTGCGTTGGTTTGAGGTATTGTGTAATGACATATTTGTTCAATTAAGAAAACTACATTGTTACATTGAAAGTGTTACGTTCAATAAAGTGATATTACACCTGCAGGACAAGACTTCAAGACAAACACCAGGAAAGTAGTTGACTTGTTTATCATAACTACAGATAATACAGTATTACATATGGTGTGACAATGGTAATTTTTTTTATTTTATTATTTTGTCGGTCAAATAAAAATGACGGACAATTCTCAAAACCCTGGCCCATCAAACCCTGGCTCATCAGGCTTAAGAAACGTGTTTCACACAACAAACTTACCCATAACCAATACTAATAATGTTTATGAATCAATAGAAAACTCTTTTTCTGTCATACAACAAAATCTTATCACAGGCAGTGTTAAAATTCAGATTGTTGAGAAAATCGAATTCACTAGATTGGACGGTGAATTAATTGTATCGTATATATCAACAAGACAACACACAGTTAACACAAGAAGAGAATTGGAGAATGTGTTTAGAGACAGACTATTACCAGACTTCCTCCAGGCGATTGACAGTGCAAAAATGAAGGGGTCTGGTTGGCACGAAGGACATGTACATGAACTACAATTGAAACAGTCAAGGTATCATCCTATATTAGGTAAATCATGGTTGCCACTACCAACTGAGGTTGCAAACAAAAAGGCTGTTGTCAACATACAGAACAATGACAATCATTGTTTCATGTGGTGTGTGCTTGCTAAACTACACTTTGTAAAGTCAAAACCTGAACGTGTATCTAACTACACCAAATTTGTAAATGAACTCGATTTTAGTGGCATTGAGTTCCCTGTTAAAATAGAAGACATAGATTTGTTTGAAAAACTAAATCCTGGTATATCTGTAAATGTGTATGTGTGGGATAATGAATCTGAGAACAAGTTACAACCAATTAGAGTGTCCCCACTGGCACCAACCTATGGTCAGCCAGAAGATAAACATGTTGACATGTTGCTAATCGGAGATGACAATAACTTTCACTACACAATTATCAGAAATATGTCACGTCTAATTCATGGTCATACTACAAAGCACAATGGCAAACAGGAAGTGTGTAAAAAATGTTTACCAAGATTTTCCTCCATAAACGTAGCGCACAAACACATCCTACACTGCAGGTCACCTGATGACATACAAACTGTACTGAAGTATCCAGATCCTGGTAGTCAAGTGTATTTAAGAACTATGGGAATCAGCAAAAGTTGCCGTTTGTAGTGTATGCAGATTTCGAATCATTAGTTGTACCATATGAAGGTCCTGTTCCAGAATCATTACCAAAGACTATAAAACTCAGTGATCAAGTGGTGTGTTCTTTTGGATATATTCTTGTTAGGTCAGATAGTTTGCATTCAGAACCTGTTATCTACAGGGGTGAAAATGCAGCATGTCTGTTTTTAACAGAAATGAGACAACTGTATAGTCAAGTAGTACAATATCTCACAACATGTCAGATGCCTTTGGTGATGACAGAAGAAGACAAACTAAAATTTGATACTGTTGAGACGTGTTGGATTTGTGAACAACCCCTCCAGGGTGATAAAGTTCGTGACCGCGATCGCATAACTGGACGTTACAGAGGCGCTGCACATAACAATTGTAACTTATTATTAAAAACAGATCCCAAGATATACAAACTGCCAATCTTTTTCCACAATCTGAAGGGATATGATTCACACATTATCATGCAGGCTGTAGACGAGTCGTACAAAAACATAAGTTGTATTGCCCAGACAACTGAAAAATACTTAACTTTTAGGTTAGACAAATTAGCATTTTATGACTCCATGCAACATTTGTCTTTAGGTCTTGCTAGTTTGGCAGAAGGACTGACTGAGTATCCAATAACGAGTAAATATTTTGAACCAGACTTGATTAAGAAAGGTGTCTATCCGTATGAGTACATTGATCACTGGGTTGTGTTTGAGGAAACAAGACTGCCACCAAAAGAGAAATTTTATTCTACACTAACTGGAAAAGGTATTTCTGACTCTGAATACCAGCATGCACTTGATGCGTGGGGGAAGTTGGGGTGTCAGACGATTGGTGACTACCATGACCAGTACTTGAAAGCTGATGTTTGCTTGCTAGCAGACGTATTTGAAAGTTACCGTGAAAAGGGGTTGTTTCACTACAAACTTGACCCTGCTTGTTACATAACTAGTCCTGGCATGACATGGGATGCATTTTTGAAATCCAGTAAGATATCTATAGACCTGTTGTCTGATCGTACGATGGGTGAAATGTGGAACGTGGATTGAGAGGTGGGATTAGTATTGCAGCAAATAATTATGCCAAGGCCAACAATAAATATCTGGACGGACATGGTGACCTTGGCCGGGGGTTTGACCCCTCAAGGTCAAGGTCGTTCATTACCTATGTAGACGCTAACAATTTGTATGGCTGGGCAATGTGTGAATTATTGCCCTTGAAAAACTTTTGTCTGTATGATTTGTCACAGTATGATGTAACAGAGTCAGGGTTAACTAACAATATTATGAATCTTGACCAAAACGACGCGAAGGGTTGGATCTTTGAAGTAGACATGGAGTATCCACACCACCTACATGATTACCATAATGATTATCCCTTAGCTGTTGAGAAAATGAGTATGACAGGGAAAAAAGAAGACACTAAACTTGTACCAAATTTGAATGATAAATTCAATTACGTTTGCCACTATCGCTTGTTACAGTTTTACATCAGACATGGGTTAGTACTAAAGAAAGTTCACAGAGGAATTCAATTTGATCAGAGTGCTTTCATGAAAGATTATATAATGAAGAACACAACCCTTCGTGCCAGAGACGGCAACACTGCATTTGACAAAGACTTCTTTAAGCTTATGAACAATGCCTGTTTTGGCAAGACAATGGAAAATCCTCATCACCGCAAAGATGTGAGACTGGTCACAACTGAATCGGGTGCAATTAAACTTACAGGTAAGCCACAGTACACAGGGTACAAAGAGTTTCATTCATCATTGTATGCAGTGTCACTCAAAAAAAAGATTGTCAAACTGGACAAGCCAGTATTCATTGGTATGGCAATTCTTGAGTTGTCAAAACTGTTAATGCTTGAATTTTATTATGATTACTTCAAATTAAAGTATCCTGACTGCTGTCTGTTATACACTGACACTGACTCTATGATCATTGCTGTGCCTACTGAAGACTTTTATGAAGACATGAAAACAGAGTTACACATGTATGACACATCTGACTATCCTAAAGATCATCAACTGTTTAGCACACAAAACAAAAAAGTGCCTGGGAAGTTTAAAGATGAACTAAATGGTGTGCCAATAGTTGAGTATGTTGGACTGAGATCAAAAATGTATTCTATACTGCACCAAAAGGGTAGTCAGTCCAAAGCCAAAGGAATTAAAAAAACAGCAATAAAAAATAAAGACATTCGTCATGAACATTACAAGCAAGTGTTAGATGGTGCATTAATGCCTGATTATCCAAACAAGTCACTGAGATCAAATAAACATAATCTTGAAATGATCCAAACACATAAGAAGTCACTGGCAGTTGGGGACACGAAAAGAGTGTTTCACACTAAGGAAAAAGCTTATGCACCTGGACATTACAGGCTCAAATTATCTGAAGACATTTGTGATGAACTGGTTGATGAATTAATTGACGACTTAGTTACTTAAATGAGTAACGGTGTCTGGGGGAATAATCTGTAATTCTTCTCTGACAAATGCCCTCTGGGGTGCAGGGTCGTACAGGTAATATATTGTTGCGTCTGCGCCGGGAATTATTTTTTTTATATTATGAATGGATGTTGACCAGATAGGGTCTGTCGCCCTGCGCTTTATGTCATTTTCAGCCTCCCCTGGCTGATATAAATATCTCACCTGTTTGGTAAATAAACTTGTGTCAGGTGCCGGGGTTGGGGTTGGGGTTGGTCCTGTTTTTGGCTCTGTAATTGTTTTCAATTTAAGAGCATCAGCAGGCTTAGGATGACCTTCATTGTTCATTGCTTTTATCACATGTGGTAATCTCTTTACCCACTCAGTGTTCCGGGTTTCATGCATGAGTTCCTTAGAATACTGGTAACTAAAAAGTCTCTCTGACAACTGTTTGTTAAAGTCCTCTACAATTGCCTGTGATCTGTGCACACCTGGAATGCCTCGTCTGACCAGTACACCATGCTTAGCTAATAACTGATTAACTGCGCCCTTAAATTCAGATCCGTCATCAACCTGCACTAGTCTGGGGTATCTTAAAGGGCCTCGACTATATATTTTTGATAAAGCAGTAGCAACTGTACTGGCTGTTTTGTCAGATATGGGTTCAGCGTCTTTGTACCTTGAAGCAATGTCTACATCAGTCAGTGCATACTTGTATCGTTTCTTTCTTATTGTGTCATGTGGTAAGAACAAAAGGTCCATTTGGTGTGTGTCATTTGGGGTAGTGTTCTCAAAATGAGGTCTTGTTATTTTTCTTCGAGCAGGGAGATATATCTGCCAAATTGCCTGTCTCTGTAACCATTGTTTGACTTGATTGAGTGATATATCTCCGCCCACAGCAGCATGTAATTTCTGAATAGCTGTTGCTCCTTTCCAATACCCTGATGGAGAGTAGTATATTTTTGATAGTTTATTTTCGGCTGCCATTTTTTCTAGCAATGAAAACTCCTGTAAAATAAACAAATGTCATTCCCACTAGAACAAAGATTATCTCCCCGTTTCTTTGTTGTGTACTAGGTTGATAGTAGTCACTTAGTTTTGGTTTCGGTATAGACATGTTTTCACCCATGACAAGAAAATATTCCCTGATTGCTTCGTCTGTATTTGAAAACGTATGTTGTGCGTGACCTTCAAGTCTGAGTTTTTCATTGATGAAATCAAGTTTCTCAATTCTATTCTTTTTATATTCCTGCTGGGCTTGAGCAAGTTTTTTTCTGATGCCTCATTGTGACGTTTCATTTCTTCTGCAGATTCTTCTCTACCCATTTTTGAAAAGAGATAATTAGAGCCACTGAACGCGAGGGCGTTAACAACTGCCCCACCAATCATAATAGCTATCGTCGCCATATTATTTTTATTTACATAGAAACATTTTTGGGAATAATTCCCTGCTTGACAAGAAAATCTTTTGTCGCAATCGTCGCTGTGACAACTACAATTAGCTTAGCGCTGTCTTCGAAATCGAGTCTACTCAAGTCTGCTGATTTCATTTTGAGTAGTCTTTTTCCTAGCATAGAATAAGCTACTGCTAATCCACTGATTACGGCAGAGTGATACACAAGGTTCATTAAATTTTTTGAGTCGTTCATTTCTTAGGCAAGAAAAATTAAAATAATATTTTTATTTACTGCATATAAAATGGGTCAATGGCTTTGGATGTTACTGGTAATGTGGCGACTTCTGGTTTTGTTTTTGGAGTGTCTGATTTTTTGGTCACTGTACGAGTCTGTGGTTTGTATTTTTTTGTATAATTGATAACCTACGTAACCAAATCCGACAACAAATCCGGCAACTATATATTTTGTTGTTTGAGGGCCGGGGTCAGGGTCAGACTTAGTTGTTTGTCTCTCACTTTGATGAGGGTGTGATGGTCCTGACGGTCCTGACGGTGTTGACACTGGTCCTGACGGTCCTGAAGGTGTTGACGCCTGGTCAGTCACATGAGCTTTTTCTGTTTGTGTTTGAAGCTGTAATTTTTTTTGCCTGTTCCATTCGGCTAATCTTTTTCCTGCATCAACGCGGCCTGGACTTTTAGCCTTAGTCACAGTTTGAACCTGTGTCAAAACAGGGTCGGGGTTCAGTTGTGGAGTCGTCTGGGTTTCGTCCATTTTCTTCTGCAGTAAAATTTATTTTCGAAAAATCAATATGACTCCCAGTAACAAGAAGGGTTACTACAGGCGCAAGGTAATTTCCAAACTTGTAAAACATGACACATGCTAATTTGCCAATTGAACTTGAAACAATAGGATTGCTTTCAAGGTCGTGTGAAAGACTGTCACTATCCACAGGTAGAAAGTGACTCACTGCTTTTGTGTAAAGACATACTAGAGATCGACTCAAATCACGAGTCATTAGTGAAGCGATGTGGTTTTCATATTTTGAATGAAGCTTGATTAGGTCATCAGCCGTAAGAGATTCAATATCCTCTGTCATGTATTGTTTTCCGAGATAAGTCTTTGATTTGCCTGAGACAATTACAGACAAAAGACGCTGTTTCTTAGAGTTTAAGTCTTTGTTCTCTACAGCATTGATATAATAATAATAATAATAATAATAATACCGTTATTATATAGGCGCTTTTTCTCAATTTTGGTGAAATCGACTCAAAGCGCCGCGCCTGAAACCCAACACACACACTCACGAAACAGACACGGATTTACGCCATTTAAGACAAACACAGTACAAGACAAACGAAGGGCCAGTCAGCTACTGAAGTTACAGAGATTTTTTTATCGCTTGTATTTGAAATTTTGTAAAGTGGCCTGAGACCGGTACCGAAGTGTGGGGGGTGGAAGAACCGGAGTACCCGGAGAAAGAACCCCCGACGGTCCGCCCGAATTAACGGTGACACTTACCAGAGGAGAAAAGTCCAACGCCGGAACCCGGTATCGAACCGCTCACCTTTGGAATTGGTGGCAGGCGCCTTAACCACTGCGCCACGGACCGCTGATATCATTCAATATAAGGATTTCATCAGGGTTCATTTATATTGTTATTCTAAAAAACAAAAATTAATTTACTAACTCATACCCTGTGGGCTGATCTGTCTTTAAAATGAGCTTTAGATGCTTAGTTGATTTCAGTTTATTTTTTACATCAACACGTTCATGTTTATTTGGTATGACATCATTCTCTCTGAGACAGTCTTCAAAGCTGTCACGATCCTTGCAGTAAAACAAACAGATAAACTTTAACTGTTCTCGAAAATCTTTCAGTACAGCATTATATTTCTGAGTGAGAATCCATACACTGACATTTGCATGTCTGCCACTGAAAGCAAGTTCTGCTAGAGTGTTTCTCTTCTTGACAATGTCTTTCTCTGCTGAACTCTCTCTTGGCTTGACTTCGCGAACGAAGATTTTATAGGAGTTGCCCACAACGTCTGCAGGCTTGTTCGTGGCTGCGGAGGCCAATCCGAGACAGGCAGGTTCGACCGCAGTGGCTGCAGGGGAAGGTATGGCCAGGGTTCTGAGCTGCGGCATCTCTGTTTTTTCTCCTGAGCCGCTTGTCCTTAAGGCTAGCTCTGTGAGAGTCCTCAAAGGAGACAGCTGCCTTGTAAATGGTGGAGCGCCAGGTGTCACGGTCCGCAGCAAGCGAAGACCACTGGTGGTGGTCGATTTGGCAGGCACTAAGTGACTTCTTGAGACAGTCTTTGTATCTCTTCTTTGGTGCCCCTCTGTCACGGTGTCCAGTAGCAAGCTCGCCGAACAGGGTGATCTTTGGTAGGCGATGATCCTCCATCCTGGAGACGTGCCCCGCCCAGCGGAGCTGTGTCCGCAGCAGCAAAGCCTCGATACTCACAGTTTCAGCCTGTTCAAGGACCTCGACGTTGGTGACATAGTCACTCCAGTGAATGCCCAGGATGGTACGCAGGCAGCGCTGGTGGAAGCGTTCGAGGAGTCGTAGTTGGCTGCGGTAGAGGGCCCACGACTCGGAACCATACAGCAGGGTGGTGAGGACCACAGCTCTGTACACGCTGATCTTGGTGCCTGTTTTCAGCTGTTGATTGTGCCACACCCGCTTGAAAAGTCGCCCGAAAGCGCTGTTCACTTTTGCCAGCCTGCTGTCAAGCTCCTTGTCCAGCTTGGCGTCCGACGTGATAATGCAGCCAAGGTAAGTAAACTGGTGCACTGACTTTAGTTCAGACTCACCAATGGTGATGTGAGGAGGGCGATACACTGTCTTGGGTGCCGGCTGATGGAGGACCTCTGTCTTTTTCAGACTGACCTCGAGTCCAAAGAGCTGGGCAGCATCTGCAAAGCAAGACGTGATGCGCTGCAGGGCTCTCTCTGTGTGTGCAACGAGGGCAGAATCATCAGCAAAAAGCAGCTCAAGAATCAGTTGGTCTAGGGTTTTCGTGTGGGCCTGCAGTCGTCTGAGGTTGAACAGGCTGCCATCGAGACGGTACCTGATGTACACTGCATCGTCATCATCGAGGTCCACTGTGGCCTGCTTCAACATCATGCTAAAAAAGATGGTGAAGAGGGTCGGTGCCAGCACGCAGCCCTGCTTTACGCCATTGAGAATAGGGAATGGTTCTGCGAGGTCATTGTTGAGTCTGACCTATCCTTGCTGGTCCTCGTGTAGCTGGACAATCATGTTGAGGAACTTTGGGGGACAGCCAAGCCGCTCCAGGATCTGCCACATGCCTTGCCTGCTCACAGTGTCGAACGCTTTTGTTAGGTCGACAAATGTTACATACAGCCCTTTGTTCTGTTTGCGGCACTTCTCTTGTAGATGTCTCAGCACAAATACCATATCGGTGGTGCTCCTGTTTGCTCTGAAGCCACACTGGCCCTCTGGGAGTTGGTCTTCAGCGATGGCAGGTACCAGCCGATTCAGGAGCAGCCTTGCAAGGATTTTCCCAGCAATGGACAGCAGGGTAATTCCCCGATAGTTGGAACAGTCAGACTTCTCGCCTTTGTTCTTGTACAGGGTGATAACGACTGCATCACGGAGATCTTTTGGTAGTGTTCCTTCCTCCCAGCAGCAGAGAAAGAAGTCATGGAGCTTGTTGTGCAGTGCTGTGCCTCCATGTTTCCAGATCTCTGGCGGTATTTTATCAATGCCTGCTGCTTTGCCACTCTTGAGCTGGTGGATGGCTGTGAGGGTCTCTTCAGCGGTGGGCGGTTCGTCCAATTCAACCTTTACTGGGAGGTGTGGGATTTGTAGGATGACTGCTTCTTGAACAGTGCGCTCAGCGCTGAAGAGGCTCTGAAAGTATTCCGACCAGCGGTTCAAGATGGAGGTATTATCTGTGAGGAGTGCCTGGCCATTCGCGCTTCGCAGGGGACTTTGTACCAGGTGCCTGGGGCCATACACTGCTTTCAGTGCTTCGTAGAAGCCCCTGTAGTCACCATTGTCAGCACAAAGCTGGGTCCTCTGTGCAAGTCTGGTCCACCACTCATTCTGGAGATCTCTGAGCTTGCGCTGGAGACTGCTGCAGACGAGGCGGAAGGCAGACTTCTTCACAGGGCAGGAAGGCTGCGCTAGGTGGGCAAGCATGGCATGGGGAACTGCAATGACAATGGCCGCCTACTGTTGGAGTTCTGTGCGGAGCAGCAACTGGTCATCACCAACACTACTTTTCAGCAAAAGGACAGTCGAAAGACCACCTGGATGCATCCTCGCTCCAAACACTGGCACCTTATCGACTATGTCCTAGTGCGTCAGAGGGACCGCAGTGACGTCCTCCTCACCAGAGTGATGCCCAGCTCAGAGTGCCACACTGACCACCGCCTTGTCCGCTGCAAACTCAGGCTCCACTTCAAGCCAAAACCCAAGAAATGGGGGCCCCCCAAGAAAAAGCTTGATGTTGCCAGCCTTCAGCGTGACGATGTGAAAGCTGCCTTTCAGACAGATTTACAGCACAGGCTCAAACACACAGTGGACCCAGTAGACTCCTCCCCTGAAACACTTCGGGAACAACTGAAAACTGCTATTGCAAAATTCTCTGCAGAAGTCTTCGGTTTCGCCAGAAAGAAGAACAAAGACTGGTTTGACGAAAACGATGTAGAGATCCAGGAACACCTAGCAAAAAAAAAAGAGCCGCCCTCTGCTGAACATTCATAAACAATAAACAACGTTGACTGTCCTTCAAATTGCTTGTAAAAATATTGTAGGTAGTCATTCAGTTTTTTCTCAGGGTCAACTAAGTATATGTTGTTGTCAGTCCAAAGAAATAAACGGTTCTGATAAGCTTTGTTGTGTTTGATTGTAGGACAAAATATTACAATGTTTTCAAAGTGGTGTATTATCTTGTTTGTAATAGGTTAAGAACAAATTCAGTTTTCCCACACCCTGTCGCGCCACAAAACAATCCGCAGTGTGGGTCAAGGGTCATCAAGCTCAGGTTCATTTTAATACACAATATAATTTTAATATATGTGTCCACTCAGTCTACTGTCTTGTATGTTGAGTTGTGCGTCATATATCAGGTACAAATATATATTTATGGCTTCGGCTTTTTCAACCTTCTTTTGTATCTGAATTGTTATTCCATCACTACCATTCTCGACAGTTCGTCCTGACCCATGAAGATAATCATCATCTGTACTACGAAGGTCTAGCCACAGTGCATACTTGTTTGTAAGGTATTGTCCGATCCTAACATCATACAGATGTAGATCTTTGCACGCAATGTTTGCAGGTTTATCTCTAATCCTTCCACCCGCAAAATACTTTGTGATCTCATCGTAGTGTTGATAAGGTAACAAACCTGAAGCGTACACTTGATTAGGGCGGCCTTCAATTGTACAGGACAAATGTGTAATCTTAGGATAGTAGAATTTTTCTGAATCCCGTTTATATGGATCTGCTGGTTCAACAAACAACATAAGAATACCTTTCAGTGACCTGGCAGGTGTGTTCAAGTTTATGTTCCACATTGGGTCACTATTGTCTTTTTGCATTAAACTATGTCTAATCACCCTGTCATAATAAATCGGCAGTCTTGACTGGTATTGATTTTGAATGAGTCTGGCTAGATCAGTGTGTGTGACAATTTCATATTCCAAGGAAATGTTAGAGATCTTATATGTTGCATCTGTGGCAGATGATTTTATAACTTTGGAGTAGTCATTGAAAGTTAGTTCAAAGCTCAGACGGTCATTCAGTGCCCCTTGATAATAAGGCAAATGTGCTGTTAGGATTTCAAACTCAAGTGGAATGTAAAACCTGGTTTCATATGTTTCAGCTATAATAACTTCCTTTGGTACCCCAGTAGTTGTTTTGTCTCTGGCATTGATTCGAAGTTTACCAACATTATCTGGCTGTATGCCTTGATAAATACGATCTTCTCGTTCTTCTCTTGTGAGCCAAAGGTCTTTGTAACAGTAAAACACATCTGCATCGTCAAGACTAAACACTTCATGTCCTTCAAGTTTTACTTTAATAGTTCTAACAATTGCTCTGCCAAGATTGTTAACTAGTGTTCTGTTCACATCTGCGTCTGATGATAGTTCAATATTAAATGCTAGGCATGCAGTGCCAGGAACAATAACGTCACTGGGACCTAGGTTTGGAAACTTGACTGTAAGTGTTTGGTTCTGGTCTATGGTACTTGGATTGTTTGTGATGACGATTGATTGTCTTATGCCCTTAACACCCAGAGGCTCACGTAGTTTTCTGTATGGGTCTAACTTTGATCCGTAAGACTGTGTCATTTTTATTATGCACAATAAAAAATAATAAATTAATAAAACAATGGCAGCGGGAGGATTTAATCATGAAGATTTTGAAATGGATGACACGTATGATTTTGGTAATACAATAGATATGACAGATATGACAGATATGACTGGTACAAGAAATATTTACAGTTTACGTCATGAACTTTTAGAAACCAAAGTGAACTCATTTTATGATCATGTTGGTGGCCGCCCAGACAACGTAGATCCTAATCAGTTTGAACTTGATGGCAAGGGTCATTTATATTTAAATACTGTTGACAAAGGAAAAGTACTATTGACTAACAAAAAAGACTCTAGTAGGTTTAGGGCTTTAAGTACAATAAAAAATGAAGGTGGTGTTGGTGCCTTGCGTCAACTTGGAATTGGTGGGTCTCCTGTCACGCCAAGACTGGCTAGTGTTCTTCACGACACACAAACAAAGTTACCAACAGGGCAACAAATTGAAATGGCACCAGTAAAAAGCCTACCAGAAATAGCAAACACAGTGATACAAGAAACCTCATTTACTGAAGGACAAATAAATGATGCTTTGAAAACAATAAACGACCCACCTTTGTCAATGAGAGAGATTATAGGGTTGGATAAATCATTGCAGACAATAAGAGGTGAGATGGTTAATAATCTTGCCAAACTGGGAGAGCTTGATAAACACATAGAACGTGAAAAAGAAAAACTGGCTACAGCTCACACAGAAATGAAAGAAAGAATACAGCACAGATTAAATAATTTGCAGATAGAAAGATCAGGAAGGTTAGAAGTGATTAGTATTGGAAGACAGAAACTGAAATCACAAGTTAACAGAATAAGAGAAACTATTCAGAAAATACTTCACGAAGACACTACTCTGGCTGAGAGACTAAAAACACTTTTCAGAGAACAGGGTATCACAATTGCTAGTTTAATTACAGCTCTTGGGTTTATTATAAGTACTGTAGTGTTAGATGTCTCCGGTGCTGGTGGACCCGGTGGTTCTCCACCTCCAGCACCACCAACCCCGGGCCCCCCGACTCCAACAGATCCAAAAGACTTACAGTCATGGGTAAAGAAACAGTTGTCTCACATTTCAGACTTGCTTAAGAAATTGGCTGTGAAAGCAGTGGACGCGTTGCCTGGCATAATTGGCACTGTTGTCAGTTGGCTGATTACTACTACAGCAAAGGTAGTTGGGTTTATGGCAGAACATGTGTGGGTCTTTTTGGTTACAGTAGGAGGGTTGATGGTGGGTTATTTAATGAAACAGATAAAGAAGTAATACCCCTAATCCTGTTAGACCTATTACCAATGCAGTTCTCTCTGACTCATGTGTGTCAGGGGTTAACTGTACTGGTTGTATGATTGCCGGTGTTGGGGCCGGGGCCGGGGCCGGGGCCGGGGGTGTTACCATCTGTAATGATTTTAATGACTGTACGTGTGTGGTTGTTGCTCCTAAGTTTACAGATTGATTGAGACCGAGTTTTTGACCAACACCTGCAACAACTATTTCATTATTATAATTTGTTATTGTGCCCATTTGGAGTTGAAGGTCAGATGGTAACATGTATAACCCGATGCCAACTACAAAGTCAACTTATGATCTGGCATATCTTAAAACGTCTTGGTAACGATGTATGCTTGATGGGAGATCGACTGTTGAGTTAATTAAATCTTCAAGATTTGCAAGAAATTGTTTTTGTGCTTCAAATTTACCACTTCCATTCAAAATGTTTGATTTTGTTAATGATTGTGCACCTAGTATACACCAGACATATGTTCTGATAGACTCATTGACGCGCTCGACTCCTGCTTGAGTAAACCCGTCAGATTTATCTAAAATAAATGTGGTCCACGCATTAGTCTGCTTCTGCTCTATTGATCCTAACCAGACTTGTGATTTTGATGAGAATGAAGTGTACCCAGGGTAGTAATCTTGAGGGTATTGTCTGTGACTCATAGCATAATACAATGTGCCCATGCCGTGGTGATCATCAAGTTTTTGTGTGAAGTCATACTTATTGCTTATGTTAAATTCATTACAAATCCGTTCAAACGCTTTTATATCCATGGGGTTGTTATACCTGTTGAAACTGGATTCAGTGGGTAATGGTGTATGCAGTTCTGACAGTATACGTCTAAGCTGGTAATAAACATGAAAACGATAGACAGACCTAATCAGTTTGTTTGAGTGATTCAAGTGGTCTGTAAATGAAACACCACAGCCTGTAGTTGAGCATAGTATGGCAAAGTTAAGTTGGTTTTGAAACATCTGTAGTGGACTTGAAGACCACTTTCTTGCAGTAGAGTCATCTGTTATTGGAGGGTTTAGGTAATGGTCAAACGGATTTGGTACTTTGACTTGGAATAGATCTTGTTCAGACACAGCTATGTCAAGCTGGTTTAGTTGAATTATTTTCTGTTCATAAGTAGGGGCGACATTATATTTGGCATCCACATTAAATTGAAATGCGTTTGTTGTGGTAATGGTTTGTGATTTAAATTCCATCCTTTTTTATATGAGATAATAAAAATGTTTATTACCTTAACAAATCTTGACACAAGCAAACCAGTGTGGTTAACTAATGGGATTGATAATCGTGATGGTAGTAAGGCTGTAGCTATCCATGAAATGTTCTACACAGTAAAATGGTTTAATGTAGAAGATGATATATATAATAAAGTAAATTTAGATGGTAAGACTGAAGCTTTACCACCCGGGTATTATGACTTTTGTACTATAGCTGAATGGTTTCAAAGTAAATTTAAAATTAAAGCAACTTTAAATCCAGCTAACCTACTTGTTACATTAGAATTTCCGACACAAAATTGGTTAAAGATCTCAGATAGATTTGCATATTTACTTGGATTTTATATTGACGAAGATTGATGGAGATCAGATGATTTAGGTGAAGCTATGACCGGTATTATAACAATGAAGACCAAAAAACTTAAAATAACTGGAAAACGTCCTGTCAATTTGTCAGTACACACAGTGCTAAATGTTTATTTGAAAGAACTAAACACATCTGAGAATGTTCACAATGGAAAGCCTTCAACTTTGTTGAGATGCTAACCTACTGGAACTGCTCCGTATTGTGAAAGTGTAGTTGTTAGATTTCCTAATTTGCAGTTTAAAAAATTAGGTTCTAGTTTCTTTGAGTCACTGAGTACAGTGGAGTCCGCTTAACACGAATTTCTGGGGACACGGAAAATCACTTCGTGTTAACCGTATTTCGTGTTAACCGATATGGCCTCAAAATTGATCACGGCCCTCCCGGCAAAAAAAAAAGTGTGTAAGAGATGCGTGCATGAATGAATACGAGGTTAAAAGTGCACATTATCGTACTTTGATGTGCATACCTTCAGCTCGCTAGGAAAACACAAGGAAACGTGTTCAGCTCACATATTTAATGTAAAATCCATCAAGTAAAATCCATAGTAAGTTACAATCCATCAGGTAAAAGCAACACAGGCTGAATTACAATCCCGCATCGGTAAAAGGGTTGTGTTTGTACACGAATGATACAACATGAATACAGTTCAGAAGTGCTAGCCAATGAGAAGACGGATTACAACAGCCGAAGGCTATTCAGCCAATCACAGACTAGAGTTCGCTCTGATCTGTTATGTGTACTCCACAGCGCGAGAGTGACACGTGAATTTGGTTTTCAGTGAATGGAATCTGTGTTCGTGTTAAACAGGTGAATAATAGTGAAATTGCTCTGGTTGGGAACCGAAAACAGCTTCGTGTTAAGCGAAATTTCGTGTTAAGCATTTTGTGTTATCAGTGGAATTTTAATACAGAATAAGAAGGCCGTTGGCCGGGAATGCAAAAACGTTTCGTGTTAACCGGAAATTCGTGTTAAGCGAGTTCGTGTTAACTGGACTCCACTGTATATCTGTAACTAATCAGGATGACAAACCAGTTCTTATGCATGATTTTAGTGTAGTGTTAGAAGTTAAATAATTTTAATTTTGTTTTTAAAAATGAGTGGTCTTGGTCCAAAGCGAACAATCATACCAGTTGCGTGTCCGGTTACAGAGTTGAAAGATTTGGCAGACGTCCAGGATTTTGAGAAAGAGGGGGATGTTGGAGAAATATATGGTTTTGAACTTGATTTAAATGGCATGTACAAGAGGAAAGTAATTGTTGATATGAAAGACGGTGAAAAACAGATTCCTAAACTTGGTCAGCTACGTGATGTTACTGTACCTACTCCACCTGTAAATAATGTGCCCTACAACTTAATACATGTAGGTAGTAAGTGGGTTGTTTCACCTGTGCCTGTTCCACCACCCACAATTGACTGGGATATAAAGTTGAAATTTATTAGTCCTTATGTATACACTGATGACGAAGGTGCCTTAGTGTTTAGGAAGGTTGTTAACTCTGGGCCGCTGATTGTAAGTCTTGTTCCAAGCTTTGCCCCAGACGACAATAGCAGAGAAAAACTGAAAGTTGAAAATTATGAGAGACAGAGATATCTTCTTACACATAGGAAGGGTAGGTCTGATGCGAAGGTCGTGTTTGCACCAATAAACTTTTCCATCGCAAGAGAAGCGACAATAGTATTTGAAATTATCATGAGATCAGTAACTACTGCTAAAGAGGCTCAAATTGCACAAGGAATTAAACTTACATGGAATGACACAGTAACAGAATCATCAAAGGTCTTTATTGCTATTACAAAAAAATAATGATCTTATTAATGTTTCGAGCAGTGTTCCAGCTGTCAAGGTGGTGGTCGACAAAGCAACTTTTGTTCGTCTAACTTACATAAACCATGAACACATTGATCTTGTTGCATTTTATTATGCTAACAAATTGTATACTTTTGAAGAGTTGCAAAATGTAATTGCTGATTAAATTAAAAAAAAATTTGTCAATAAAAAAATGGTAAACTTCTATCCGCAACTACCGACGCTTGAGCCGACTGAAACAAATGTGACGACTAAAACAACACTTGCGCCTGATACACAGGTGACAGCTGTGCCAATTGCTTCAGATAAAACATTACAGGCAGATGCATTCAGATTAAATAATATTACAGAAGCTTTGAAATATTTGGAAAGTGAAGAGGCTAAGTACTCACGGTGCAAAAGGAGGTATAAGTCAGTATTTAATTCTGTTCAAAACACTTCTATGGCTATTGGTGCAGTTTCAGCTTCATGTTCTGTAGGGGGGATAGTTCTGTTCGCCACAGGAATTGGAAGTTTGGCTGGAATAGCAGTTGAGGGTGTTAGCGTTGCTACATGCCTGGCTTGCTTTGGTTTGGAAGCCTTGAACAAGAGGTTTCACACGAAATTACAGAAAAATGAAGCATTGAGTACGCTAGCTGGTGCAAAGCTGAGCAGTATGAAACTTATTATCAGTAAGGCATTAAACGATAATTTTATTGATGACGAAGAATTTAAGCGGGTCCAGGATGATTTAAATAATTACAAGAAACAGAAATCTGAAATACAAAATAAAATGCGTAGTCAATCTCCCGTGAATGTTGAAGAACTAAAGGCTAGTTTTTTAGCAGAGGGAAAAAGGATCGGTGTTCAGGAAACCACAGAAAAACTACACAATCTTTTAAACAAATAAAAATCAGATTTGGTAATCGTTTAATAATGTCATACACTTCACAGAAAAATGCCATGCCACTTACACCACTTGTGCCTGATTATTTAGTCCCATCTGCACCACCTCCAGAGTACTACTGAGAAAAAAAAAGTTTTTTTTATTGTCCTTGTATCTTGATAAAACTGTCTCAGTGTCTTGGGACTTGAGTCAAGTTGTTGTAAGAACTTAGGGTAAGTACTTGTAAGAACTTAGGGTAAGTAATTAATAAGTTCTTATGGCAACACACTTAAAGCTTACCTCTGCAGGTTCCTAAAAGTTAGTTGCAACTTGTTAATAAGTATTAAGTTTCACTTGGCATCACTTGATCAGGTTCATGTTTAGGTATTGAGAGAGACAATAGTTATAGAGATAGATAATAAGAGACCCGTAAGATAATCAGATCAATAATGCCGCATCAGTCATGCTCGTCACTTTTTAAAATCAAAAGGTTGATTCGGTAATAACGGGGGTGTAATGGGGGTCAAAAATTTTAATATTAAAAATGACGTAAATTAATGATGGATGCGGCTTTATTGAATTCATTGTCTTACGGGTCTCTTATTATCTATCTATGGCTCGAACAGGCTATGTGCAGGATGGTGCTTGTCATGTATGATGGAGCTCGCTCTCTTGATGGTGCATGCTTGGTACAGATATTCCAGCGAGAAGAGGTCACTTCCAACAATATGAGATGCTGTCTTGATCACCCTATTTAATTTCTTGCGGGCTTCATCGGTTGCACTGCCATACCACACCGTCATTGAAAAGGTAAGAACGCTCTCAATGGCGGCGAAGTAAAACTGCAACATGATCTGCTGACTGACGCCAAAAGACTTCAACCGCCGAAGAAAAAACAAGCGCTGCTAGGCTTTCTTTACAAGATGTTCAATATTCTTCTCCCACTTCAGATCATGCGAGATAAGAATACCCAGTAACTTGAACGTTTCAACAATTTCAATATCGTTTCCTTTGATGGTTAAGGGAAGGGGGTCAGTTTTCTTTTTCCTGAAATCGATTATCATTTCCTTGGTCTTACCAACATGCAAATCTAGGTTGTTGTCAGAACACCAGCCTACTAACATATCTACCTCATCCTGATATGCACTCTCGTCATTGTTATGTACAAAACCCTTGACTGTTGTATCGTCAGCAAATTTCACTATGAGTGTGCTATCATAGTGGGATACACAGTCGTGTGTCAAAAGAGAATACAACAATGGGGATACAACACATCCTTGGGGAGCTCCCGTACTCGAGGCCAAAGATGGGAATACATGTCCACATTGACCAGGAGTATAAAACTGACACAGCTGAACACAGGTCTAACCGCACGAACCGATCTTGACAATCTGGGGTCTGTTTAATGTTTAATATGCTCGAAAGCTCTCTTAGCCACCTACTTAATAAAGTATTTTGCCAAGTTTCAAGTTTGTGCGTACAGTAATATCAGAGATTCTCGTGTTTACATAAGAGAAAGAAAGAAGTACTTTCCAAAGACTCCGGATTCTCAGGAGCCAAATAGATGCCCTAAAACTATTCAATTTTAATCACACTCACCCACAATAACCCTTTGTCTTAATTAACCCCATTAATTAACTAATTAAGGTCATTAACGTCCACACTGCCATTTCTCTCAAATCACACTAAATCCTGATAGTGCACTCTGTGAAAAATAGACTAAGGCATTTTACACACCCCATCTAAATTGATAATTAGAGAATTACTCTTCTTTGTCTCCCAATACTGTCAGATTTGATTTCTCAGGAAAGCAATTTTCTCAGTCAGATACATTTTTCACAAACCAGCTCAGGCTTACTACTCTTGCACCGAGGTCCATACACATGTCACGCCTGAAAAGATCTTTAGAAATTTGTAGAGCACAGGGGACAGGTTAGTGCAAACTCTATTGAATTTACCCTGTATATGCACATGGTTATGTCGTCGTGACTTGACTACAAGGATCTAAGTGCAGTCAGTACACGGCTCTTTGAATCAGCCCATGCGTGGACAAAAGCCTTTCTCGAGCATAATGGCTTGTTATGATAAAGCCGTCCTGTTGACTGAGTTATTCACTTAAACCGGACTGTGGGTTAAATTTCTGAGCATTACACCCCGTTGCATACACACACACGAACACACACACACACACGAACACACACATACACACGAACACACACACATACGCACTGACACACACACGCACTGACACACACATGCACTGACACACACACACACACACACATACATACACACACACATACACACACACACACACACACACATATACACAGACAACAGCTAACCGGTATGACAGAGCTGACGTCATAACTGCTCAACCGGATAAAATTGAAATACTGTGAATACATTAGAGCACGATGTATAGATTATAAGATCTCATCCAGTTTTGTCTCAGCTTGAAAAATATTTCTGTCTTTTCAGAACGTGAATTTCTTTTTGCACTCCAGCAGGAAGACTCGTACAACAGGTTATGTGAGGTGTCTCGGTGTTCTGCATACTGCAGTGTGTGTAGCGTACACACAAACACACACACAGACCAACACATAGCCTACACACACACACACACACACACACACACACACACACACACACACACACACACACACACACATACATACACACCATGTAGAATACAACACGCAGCTGAATACACACTATTTTTGTCTGTGTGTAACTGTGACCGCCCAGGCATTTCACACCCACAGTGGCCTTTGTGTAACTGTGGGCCGTTCCGCTGTGCTATTCATAATTACAAGTAGAGGAACCCCCACTAAATCTGACTTTCTTCCTCTGAGAACATATTAACTATGTATTATTTTACAAGAGGCTTATATTTTCAGTAGCCCAAGCCCTGACAGATTCTCAAGAGCCACTGTTTTTTAGAGTTTTAGTCATCTGTAAAGTGTTCTGAATCTATGCAGAACAGCTAACCTGAATACTGTGATAATTTGAAACACATGTATGTCATAAAAGCCTACAAGCCTACAGGCAATGGTACTTTGTCAACAACAAAAATACATACCTCATTCTGAATAAACACACAACCAGACACACACTACTTTCTCAATCCAGAACTTACAATGTCAGTGCTTTGAAGGTTGTGTGTTAAGTATAACATTCCCCAATGACAAGGAAGTTTTAAAATAGCACTTTTCAGTTAGCCTCAGACTTAGGAAACACCATGCATCTGACTTCCTACCTCTGAGGACGTAAAAACCAGGGATTATTTTTGCAAAAGTCTTAGATTTTCAGGAGCCTATGTCTTTGTAGGCTTAGATTCTCAAAAAACATTTTTTAGTAAGATTCTCAAGAGCTGGATCATTTGATAGCTGATCACCACTGTAAATACTCTATGCATTACTCCTACTGAGGACAGGCAAGTCTTGTCTGGGGTAAACTAAAAAACTATTGACTATATAACTGGCTGGTGTAAATGTATGAAGTTAATGTTAATGTACTTTGTAGAAAAACATGATTTTGCTTGATAACAAATTTCAAAATTGCCTACAATTTTGAATTTTTTTTTGGGGGTTTTTAAAATAATATTATAAATGAATCAAGACGAACTCCTTCTATTGAATGATATCAATGCTGTAAAATACAAAGACTTAGACTTGAAAAAAAACAGTGGCTTTTGTCTGTAATTGTTTCAGGCAAATCAAAGGCATAGCTAGGAAAACAATACATGACAGAAGACATAGAATCTCTCACCGCTGATGAGCTATTTAAACTTCATTCTAAATATGAAAATCACATCGCTTCACTAATGACGCGTGATTTAAGTCGATCACCTGTATGTCTATACACAAAAGCAGTGAGTCACTTTCTACCAATAGACACTGACAGTCTATCACATGAGCTTGAAAGCAACCCTATTGTTTCAAGTTCAATTGGTAAATTAGCATGCGTCATATTTTACAAGTTTGGAAATTACCTTGCACCTGTGGTAACTTTGCTTGTCACTGGTAGCCATATTGATTTTTCGAAAATAAATTTTACTGCAGAAGAAAATGGACGAAACCCAGATGACTCCACAACCGAACCCCGGCCCTGTCTTGACGCATTTTCAAACAGTGACTAAGACTAAAAGCCCTGGTAGAGTTGAGGCAGGAAAAAGATTAGCCGAATATAACAGACAAAGAAAAAAAAATACAGCTTCAGGCGCAAACAGAAAAGGTTCATGTAACTGACCCGCCGTCAGGACCGTCAGGACCATTGTCAATATCAACACTGCCAACACCGTCATTACCGTCAGGACTGACAGGACCATCACACCCTCATCAAAGTGAAAGACAAACAACTAAGTCTGAACATGAAACAACAAAATATATAGTTGCTGGATTTGTTGTCGGATTTGGTTAAGTAGGTTACCAATTATACAAAAAAATACAAACCGCAGACTCAAACAGTGTCCCAAAAATCAGACACTCCAAAAACAAAACCAGAAGTCGCCACATTACCAGTATCATCCAAAGCCGTTGACCCATTTTCCATGCAATAAATAAATTTATTATTTTAATTTTTATTGAATTTGAAAATGAGCGACACAAAGAACATAATGAACCTTGTCTATCACTCTGCCATAATTAGCGGACTAGCAGTAGCTTACTCTATGCTGGGAAAAGGTCTACTCAAAATGAAATCGGCAGACTTGAGTAGACTAGATTTCGACGACAGCGCTAAGCTAATTGTAGTTGTTACAGATTCAATTGCGACAAAAGACTTTCTCGTCAAGCAAAGAATTATTCCCGAAAATGTTTCTATGTAAATAAAAGTATGGCTACAATAGCTATTATGATTGGTGGTGCCATGGTCAATGCACTTGCTTTCAGTGGATCAAACTATCTCTTTTCAAAAATGGGTAGAGAGGAATCGGCAGAAAAAATGAAGCGCCACAATGAGGCATCTCAAAAATTAGCACAAGCACAACAAGAATATAAAAAGAATAGAATTGAGAAACTTGATTTCATCAATGAAAAACTTCATCTAGAAGGCCACGCACAACATACGTTTTTAAATACAGACAACGCAATTTGTGAGTATTTTTTAGTCACAGGTAATGACATGTCTATCCCAAAACCGAAACTAAGTGACTATTACAAACCGAGTACAGAACAAAGAAACGGAGAGATAATCTTTGTTCTAGTGGGAATGACATTTGTATATTTTACTGGACTTTATATTGCTAGAAGAAATGAACGTCAAAAATAAACTATTGAAAATATATTACTCCCCAATTGGGTACTGGAAAGGACAAACGACTATTCAGAAATTACACGTGGCCGTAGGCGGTGATGTAACACTCAATCAAATAAAACAATGGTTACAGAGACAAGCGATATGGCAGATATATCTCCCTGCTCCAAGAAAGATAACACGTCCTCATTTTGAAAACACTATCCCAAATGACACGCACCAAATGGATTTATTGTTCTTTCCCCATGACACAATAAGAAAGAAACGATACAAGTACGCATTAACTGTTGTTGATATAGCTTCAAGATACAATGATGCTGAGCCCATATCTGACAAATCTGCTACCACAATTGCTACAGCATTAACAAAAATATATAGTCGAGGTCCTTTAAGATACCCTAGACTTGTACAAGTTGATGACGGATCTGAATTTAAGGGTGCATTTAATCAGTTATTTGCGAAGAATGGCATACTAGTGTGGCATGGCATTCCAGGCGTGCACAGATCACAGGCAATTGTAGAAAATTTTAACAAACAGTTATCAGAGAGACTTTTCAGTTACCAATATTCTAAGGAACTCATGCATGACACCCATAACACTGAGTGGGTTAAGAGATTACCAGCTGTGATAAAAGCAATGAATAATGAAGGACATGTAAAACCTGCAGATGCTATTAAATTGAAAATAATTACAGAGCCAAAAACAACAACAGCCTCGACCCCAACGCCAGACACAAGTTTATTTACAAAACAGGTAAGATATTTATATCAGACTGGTGAGTCTGAGAATGACGTCAGACGCAGAGCAACAGACCCCATTTGGTCTACATCTGTACATAATATAACAAAAATAGTCCCCGGCAGTCCACCGATTTATTACCTGTATGAACCAGCCCCACAGAGAGCATTTGTCAGAGAAGAATTACAGATTATTCCTCCAGACACTGTTACTCACTTTTGACCAATTCGTCAATCAGTTCATCAATGAGTTCATCACAAATACCTTCAGATAACTTAAGTCTGTAATGCCCAGGCGCATAAGCTTTTTCTTTACTGTGAAACACTCGTTTCGTGTCCCCAACTGCCAGTGACTTCTTATGTGTTTGGATCATTTCAATATTGTGTTTGTTTGATCTCAGTGACTTGTTTGGATAATCAGGCATTAATGCCCCATTTAATACTTCCTTATAATGTTCATGCCGAATGTCTTTATTTTTTATTGCTGTTTTTTTTTTGTGTGTATTCCTTTGGCTTTTGACTGACCACCTTTTTGGTGCAGTATAGAATACATTTTTTTTATCTCAGTCCAACATACTCAACTATTGGCACACCATTCAGTTCATCCTTAAACTTTCCAGGCCCTTTCTTGTTTTGTGTGCTATATAATTCATGATCCTTAGGGTAGTCAGACGTGTCATACATGTGTAACTCTGTTTTCATGTCTTCATAAAAGTCTTCAGTAGGCACATCAATGATCATAGAGTAAGTATCAGTGTACAGCAGACGACACTCAGGATATTTTGGTTTGAAGTAATCATTTGTTGATTCAAGCAACAACAGTTTTGATAACTCAAGAATTGCCATACCAATGAATACTGGCTTGTCCAGTTTAACTATCTTTTTTTGAGTGACACTGCATACAATGATGAATGAAACTCTTTATACCCTGTGTACTGTGGCTTGCCTGTAAGTTTAATTGCACCTGATTCAGTTGTTACTAGTCTCACATCTTTGCTGTGATGAGGATTTTCCATTGTCTTGCGAAAACAGGCATTGTTCATAAGCTTAAAGAAGTCTTTGTCAAATGCAGTGTTGCCATCTCTCGCACACAATGTTGTGTTCTTCATTATGTAATCTTTCATAAAGCACTATGATCAAATTGAATTCCTCTGTGAACTTTCTTTAGTACCAACCCATGTCTGATGTAAAACTGTAACAAGCGATAGTGACATACGTAATTGAATTTGTCATTCAGATTTGGGACAAGTTTAGTGTCTTCTTTTTTCACTGTCATACTCATTTTTTTTCAACAGCTAATGGATAATCATTGTGGTAATTGTGTAGATGGTGTGGGTACTCTAAGTTGACTTCAAAGATCCAACCCTTCACTTCGTTTCGGTCAAGATTTATAATATTGTTTGTTAACCCTGACTCTGTTACATCATACTGTGACAAATCATGCACACAAAAGTTTTTCAAGGGCAATAACTCACACATCGCGTATCCGTACAAATTGTTCGCGTCTACGTACAGGATATAATTAGATGGCCTTGAGAGGTCCAACCCAAGGTCACCATGACCGTCCAGATATTTATTATTTGCTCTGGCGTAATTGTTGGCAGCAATACTAATCCCACCTCTCAATGCACGTTCCACCATTTCACCCATCGTACGATCAGACAGCAGGTCTATAAATATCTTACTGGATTTTAAAAATGCATCCCATGTCATGCCAGGACTAGTTATGTAGCAAGCAGGGTCAAGACTGTAGTGCGACAAACCATTTTCACGGTAACATTCAAATACATCTGCTAGCAAACAAACATCAGCTTTCAAGTATTGGTCATGGTAGTCACCAATCGTCTGACACCATAGTTTATCCCATGCATCGAGAGCATGCTGGTATCAGAATCAGAAATACCTTCACCATTTAGTGTGGAATGAAATTTTTCTTTTGGTGGCAGTCTCCTTTCTTCAAACACAACCCAGTGATCAATGTACTCGTACGGATACACACCTTTTTTAATCATGTCTGGCTCAAAATATTTACTTGTTATTGGATACTTAGTCAGTCCTTCTGCCTGACTAGCAAGCCCTAAAGACAAATGTTGCATCGAGTCATAAAATGATAATTTGTTGTCCAATCTAAAAGTTAAGTACTTTTCAGTTGTCTGTGCAATACAATTAATGTTTCTGTAAGACTCGTCTACAGCCTGCATGATAATGTGTGAATCATACCCCTTTAGATTGTGAAAAAAGATTGGTAACTTATATGTCTTAGTATCTGTTTTTAACAACAAGTTACAATTGTTATGTGGAGCACCTCTGTAATGCCCAGTTATGTGATCATGGTCACGAACTTTATCACCCTGAAAGGGTTGTTCAAAAATCCAACACGTCACAGCTGTATCAAATTTTAGTTTGTCTTCTTCTCTCATCACCAAAGGCATCTGGCTTGTCATGAGATACTGTACTACCTGAATATACAGATGTCTCATTTATGTTAAAAACAGACATGCTGAATTTTCCCCTCTGTAGATAACAGGTTCTGAATGCTGTCCGTCTGACCTAACAATAATGTATCCGAAAGCACACACCACTTGGTCACTCAACTTTATAGTCTTGGGTAATGATTCTGGAACAGGACCTTCATACGGAACAACCAGTGATTCAAAATCAGCATACACTACAAATGGCAGCTTTTGTTGATTCCCATAGTTCTTAAAATATACTTGGCTACCAGGATCTGGATAGTTAAGTACAGTTTGTATGTCATCAGCTGACTTACAATGTAAAACATGTTTGTGCGCTACTGCAATAGAAGAGAATCTTTGTAAACATCTTTTACACACTTCCTGTTTCCTACCATATTTTGATACATGATTATGAATTAGACATGACATACTCCTGATAATTGTGTAGTGAAAGTTATCTTCATCACCGATTAATAACAGGTCAACATGCTTATCTTCTGACTGTCCGTAGGTTGGAGCAAGTGGTGATACTCTAATGGGTTGTAACTTGTCAACAGATTCATTATCACACACATACACATTTAAAGATATGCCAGGATTTAGTTTTTCAAACAAGTCTATGTCCTCTACCTTAACAGGGAACTCAATGCCAATGAAGCTGAGTTCATTTACAAATTTGATGTAGTTAGATACACGTTCAGGTTTTGATTTTACAAAGTGTAGTTTAGAAAGCACACACCACATAAAACAATAGTGGTCATCGTTCTGTATATTAACAACAGCCTTTTTGTTTGCAACCTCTGTTGTCAGTTGTATCCATGATTTACCTAATAATACCTCGACTGTTTTAATTGTAGTTCATGTACATGACCTTCATGCCAACCAGACCCCTTCATTTTTGCACTGTCAATTGCTTGGAGGAAGTCAGGTAATGGTCTGTCTCTAAACACGTTTTCTAATTCCCTTCTTGTGTTAACTGTGTGTTGTCTTGTTGATATATACGATACAATCACTTCACCATCTACTCTAGTAAATTCTATTTTAGCGACAACCTGAATCTTTACACTGCCTGTAAGAAGATTATTTTGTATAACTGAAAAAAGATCTTTCTATCGATTCATAGACATTGTTACTATTAGATATAGGCAAGTCTGGTGTGTGAAACACATTTCTCAAGCCTGATTGGCCTGATGAGCTTTCTGTATTGTCCATCATTTTATTTGTCCGACAAAATAATAAATAAAAAATATTAACGTTGACTATGCTGGCGCTGCATGTGCAATACCACTTTATTAAGTGTGACACTGTTAATATAAACATTTAGTGTGCATAATTGCTTAAATATGCTATAACAAAGTTCCTCTAACCAGAGCAAGCAGTCACTATCATTAACTTTAAAGGTAGCAGTTCTACCTCAATCGCCGCACGTGCCGTTTGTGGGCGTGGTCTAGAATATGTGAAACCTGTCAACACATCTTGATGAACTCGGCCCGCTAACTCACACTGTTAATGTTTCTGCGGTGCTTGCCTGGCATATGCAGGTCACAGTCAAGCCGGCCCTGTTTCAATTAAACTCAGTTTGAGTCTCTCTTGGCTTGACTTCGCGAACGAAGATTTTATAGGAGTTGCCCACGACGTCTGCAGGCTTGTTCGTGGCTGCGGAGGCCAATCCGAGACAGGCAGGTTCGACCGCAGTGACTGCAGGGGAAGGTCTGGCCAGGGTTCTGAGCTGCGGCATCTCTGTTTTTTCTCCTGAGCCGCTTGTCCTTAAGGCTAGCTCTGCGAGAGTCCTCAAAGGAGACAGCTGCCTTGTAAATGGTGGAGCGCCAGGTGTCACGGTCCGCAGCAAGCGAAGACCACTGGCGGTGGTCGATTTGGCAGGCACTAAGCGACTTCTTGAGACAGTCTTTGTATCTCTTCTTTGGTGCCCCTCTGTCACGGTGTCCAGTAGCAAGCTCGCCGAACAGGGTGATCTTTGGTAGGCGATGATCCTCCATCCTGGAGACATGCCCCGCCCAGCGGAGCTGTGTCCGCAGCAGCAAAGCCTCGATGCTCACAGTTTCAGCCTGTTCAAGGACCTCGACGTTGGTGACATAGTCACTCCAGTGAATGCCCAGGATGGTACGCAGGCAGCGCTGGTGGAAGCGTTCGAGGAGTCGTAGTTGGCTGCGGTAGAGGGCCCAGGACTCGGAACCATACAGCAGGGTGGTGAGGACCACAGCTCTGTACACGCTGAACTTGGTGCCTGTTTTCAGCTGTTGATTGTGCCACACCCGCTTGAAAAGTCGCCCGAAAGCACTGTTCGCTTTTGCCAGCCTGCTGTCAAGCTCCTTGTCCAGCTTGGCGTCCGACGTGATAATGCAGCCAAGGTAAGTAAACTGGTGCACTGACTTTAGTTCAGACTCGCCAATGGTGATGTGAGGAGGGCGATACACTGTCTTGGGTGCCGGCTGATGGAGGACCTCTGTCTTTTTCAGACTGACCTCGAGTCCAAAGAGCTGGGCAGCATCTGCGAAGCAAGACGTGATGCGCTGCAGGGCTCTCTCTGTGTGTGCAACGAGGGCAGCATCATCAGCAAAAAGCAGCTCACGAATCAGTTGGTCTAGGGTTTTCGTGTGGGCCTGCAGTCGTCTGAGGTTGAACAGGCTGCCATCGAGACGATACCTGATGTACACTGCATCGTCATCATCGAGGTCCGCTGTGGCCTGCTTCAACATCATGCTAAAAAAGATGGTGAAGAGGGTCGGTGCCAGCACGCAGCCCTGCTTTACGCCGTTGAGAATAGGGAATGGTTCTGAGAGGTCATTGTTGAGTCTGACCTGGCCTTGCTGGTCCTCGTGTAGCTGGACAATCATGTTGAGGAACTTTGGGGGACAGCCAAGTCGCTCCAGGATCTGCCACATGCCTTGCCTGCTCACAGTGTCGAACGCTTTTGTTAGGTCGACAAATGTTACGTACAGCCCTTTGTTCTGCTCGCGGCACTTCTCCTGTAGCTGTCTCAGCACAAAGACCATATCGGTGGTGCTCCTGTTTGCTCTGAAGCCACACTGGCCCTCTGGGAGTTGGTCTTCAGCGATGGCAGGTACCAGCCGATTCAGGAGCAGCCTTGCAAGGATTTTCCCAGCAATGGACAGCAGGGTAATTCCCCGATAGTTGGAACAGTCAGACTTCTCGCCTTTGTTCTTGTACAGGGTGATAACGACTGCGTCACGGAGATCTTTTGGTAGTGTTCCTTCCTCCCAGCAGCAGAGAAAGAGGTCATGGAGCTTGTTGTGCAGTGCTGTGCCTCCATGTTTCCAGATCTCTGGCGGTATTCCATCAATGCCTGCTGCTTTGCCACTCTTGAGCTGGTGGATGGCTGTGAGGGTCTCTTCAGCGGTGGGCGGTTCGTCCAATTCAACCTTTACTGGGAGGTGTGGGATTTGTAGGACGACTGCTTCTTGAACAGTGCGCTCAGCGCTGAAGAGGCTCTGAAAGTATTCCGACCAGCGGTTCAAGATGGAGGTATTATCTGTGAGGAGTGCCTGGCCATTGGCCAACCCAATTAAACTCAGTTTGAGTAACATCAGCATGAATGACACCAGTAAGAGGTATAGATTCTCATGAGCCCTCAAGCAGAGGGGATAATGAGTATCTATGCACCTTGCAGATGTGGATTGGTTTCTTGCACAGACTACAATCGTTACTTAGTCTGCGTCCACTTCCTCAGTTTGAGGAAGGATGTCAGTTACAAACGCACAAAAATCAAGCTAAAGGCATACATTTTTTTAATAAATAGCCTTTTGTGGCGAGGACATATGAAGATCTGTACTTCTTGCAGATTTTATAGAATCACTCTTGCAACTTGACAATCCTTACTTCAGCCGACGGTTATTTTTTACCACATGCATGTGATTTTCTGAGAGAGTAACAAAGGTTTGGGTATACACGCAACCCACAAAAACAAACGCTATCTTCAAAAGCTATGTCCGAAGTGAAACATACTGCATGCTGTAAAAGAGAAAGAGTGCCACACCACTTGGTTTTAACTGTCATGGCTGAACAAAGTTTCGAAACTTGATTAATGATTTATTACTGTAACATTTAATTCAATCAGTTGCACTGACAAGATGTGTTGTGATGTGCGATCACTGCCAGTGCCAATTATGCAGTCTCAGTGATCACTGATAACTTACAGAGCTGAAATACAGAAGTTGGGCTTTTCGCTCTGATAAAATAAATAAAATAAAAAAAATAATGAAAAAAACCACTAATAATCCATAGCTATGTATACCAACGTGCCTAGAGAATAAATGTGTGATTTCATTTGTCGCTGAGTACCTACAGAGTCATAAAATGTGAAAATATCTGTAAAAGAAAGTTCAGTAACTGAAGATCCATGACTTTATTTTTTTAAAAGACAGCAATAAATAACCGTCGGACTTCCTCTTTGGGAAACAATATCAAAAAGTTAAAGGACAAGTCCTTCTTGCACAAGAAACCAATCTGTTGTAGTCCACAATGGTATTTTACCGTGAATTTACAAGGAAAGGCATATAATATGTCAGTAAATATTCACCCCCTTTAATATCACCGTTTTACAAGTGTACGCTCCAACAACAAGCTATGATGATGAGGAAATAGAAGACTTACATGACCAACTGCAGGAAGTCCTGGACCAGACCCCCTAGACAGACATTCTTGTGGCGCAGAGAGACTGAAATGCCAAAATAGGAGAGGATGCTACTGCAGTGCAGAGACCAACAACAGAGGCTTAAGGCTCCTGGAATTTGCCAGCGCAAAGGATCTAAAGCTGATGAACACGTTTGGCCCACACAAAGCAGTACCATAACCAAATTGACTACATCATGGTGAAAATTCGCTTCCAAATCAGTGTGAACATTGCCAGGACAAGAAGTTTTCCAGGAGCAGACATTAGAAGCGACCATTACTTAGTGATGATGACCTTCCGACTCCGCCTGAAGAAAGTCAACAAGCAGGGTCCCGGCACCAGAATCAAGTTCGACCTCGAGAATCCGAAAGACCCAGAGGTAGCGGAAGCCTCCAGGCAAAGATAGGAGGAAAATTCGCACCATTGTTACTTCTAGGTGCAGAAGACACGGATGTGGACACACTGATCAACACATTTAACACTGATGTAACACAAACAACTAGTGAGCTCCTTGGCAAACACCAACAAGCAAAGAAACCTTGGGTTACAGCTGACATCCTTGATCTGTGTGACAAGCTTCGAGAATTAAAGAAAAAGAAGTCAGAGGTAGAAGGAGCTAAACAATACAGGGAAATTAACCAGGATATTAAGAAAAACATGAAAAAGGCAAAGATGAGGTGGATTGAAGACCAGTGTAAACATATAGAAGAAAAACTGAACAAAAATAATACCAACAAAAAGTATACCCGCTAGTGAAAAACCTGACCAGTGCAAAACAGGGACGCTCCTCTATCATTTAAGATAGCGAAAGGAAATGTCTTACTGAAGACCAAGATATTCTGAAGAGATGGACAGAGTACTGCTCACATTTGTACAACCACCGAACTACAGGGGACCCAGGAATACTTGTCACCCCACCAGTGACCAACAGTGACAACTATCCCATCTTTCAAGAAGAAGTAGAGGCTGCCGTGAAGTCGCTGAAAAAAAGGAAGGCAGCAGGAACAGACAACATCCCTGCAGAACTAGTCCAAGAAGAAGGAGAAGACATGATAAGCGCCTTACTAACTATCTGCAATAAGATCTGGCAGTCAGGGGAATGGCCCACACCATGGACCCAATCACTTATAATAACTCCCGAAAGAAAAGGAAACTTAAAGCAATGCCAGAATTATCACACGACGGTCTTATATGCCACCCAACAGATTCATGTTAAAGATCCTTCTGAAAAGGCTGAAGCCACAGGCAGAGGAAATCATAGCTGAGGAACAGGCAGGCTTCAGACCAGGGCGCAGCACAACTGAGCAGATCTTCAACCTAAGAGTTATATGTGAGAGGTACCTCCAGCACCAGCAAGACCTTTATCATGTCTTTGTGGATTTTAAGAAGGCGTTTGACAGGGTGTGGCATGCAGCCCTTTGGTCCACCATGAAGCTGTACAACATCAATGCCAACCTGATCAAAGTAATAGAAAACCTATACAACAAGGCCACTAGCGCAGTCTGCTTCAACGGCAAAATAGGAAATTGGTTTAGGACAACAGTCGGAGTCATACAAGGCTGCAGGGAATGGAGGGAGCTGGTTGCCAAGTCATCAGTGGTGCCCCAACGGTCGGCAAGACTACGGGATAGATAGATAGAAATATTCATCGTGTTCTGTTCTCAAGTGCTTTATGAAGTCGCACAGGGAAAGGAAATAAGAACTAAACTAACAAGTCGACTGACGTTTCAGTCATGTCCAAAATAAAGCGTTAAGAAATTTTTTGTACCGTACATGTAATTTGCGGCCTGACTATGAAACGCTTTAGTGCGTCACAAATTGGAACAAGACAACGATATGCAATGCACGCTTTCAGATACTCAGCCCGTGGTGTAGTAAGTCAACAAAATCAATGTGGGGAAAAAGAATTTCAATTATACTATGCAGTGGGCACACATGCTGTTTGATGATATCGTGCAAACTGTCGGGAATCGTGTACAACGTCCAACTCTACGCTTTTTTAGCCGGCTCATTGAGCTTTCATTACAATGGATCGAACTTTATCCAGAATTCGCCTGCCTTTGAGTACTGTTCGAATGATCTATATAATTTTGCTGCTCTTTGTGAGGACTGTGATAAACGCATCACCATATGGATCAGTTTCAGGTATATTTTTTGCCCATAAAGTGACGATAGTTGCCATCTTTTCATTCTGTTGGTTTCCCTCTGATATTCCTATCAAAATCAAAACCGTTTTGAAAGTTGTTTGATAGGCTACCTTTGTATCATCTAGCTTTGTCTACAAGTGGGTTGGGTAGTTCAAAAATGAAAGAGAACATTAATTGTAAATTCAGATTACAGGTCAATTTTGTCAAGTGTTAAGCGGGACCTGCAAGCCTTGCGCTTTGTTTACATAAAGAAAAAGATCGACATTATTTTGAACAATAATTGTAACTTCCCATATTTATTTCTGAGTAGTGCCAAAGGATAGAATTTGTAAATTCGCATTACAGGTCATTTTTGTCAAGTGTTAAGCGGGACCTGCAAGCCTTGCCTCTTTGTTTACCCAAAGGGAAAGATCGACATTATTTTAAACAATAATTGTAACTTCCCGTCTTTATTTCTGAGTAGTTCCAAAGGATAGTGTGGGATGCCCCAGGCCTCCGAACATTCTCTGCAAAGGATACTCCATTTCTCGACAGAGGCTCACAAGAAACAGAAAGTGGATCTCAGAGCAACTATTGAAAATGTTTAGGACAAGTGGCCCCCATAGGACAAAGTGACTGGCTGCATACAAGAACAGTTGGTACAATGCCCGTCGCATTCACGGTCGTGCCATGTTTCCACAATGTCTATATCCTTTGGGACACCTTTCCCTGAAACGGGCAAAGTGCATAACTGGGATGATATGGCCTATCCACTGCCTGTGTCAGAATGAAAAGTTAGCCGCACCAGGTTGTCCAGACAGACAACGAGAAAACAATCTCGAAGACTAACTGACCGCTGCACACGTCCATCCACTGAACAGTACTCCAATCTGAAGCGTCTTTTCAAGGTGTTGTAGAATGATGCTTCCTTTTTCAGGCGACGCTCGGCTTCACACAAGCTTACTGTCAACCCGGCTTGTCCAGGCGAAGACTGTCCTAACACTGTGGTAGCTGTACGAAAGGTAGTCAGTACAGAGTCCCTGCAGCACGCCGGCCTGCATAGTGTATATCATGTGCTCCGAGCAGTGTGTGAAATGTTTGGTACAAACGTTTCAATCTCTTCATAATGTAAGAATATGCATGGACGGCTTTCGAAATGTACCTCTTGTTTAAAACTGATTCAAAGAAAAGCTGGACTTCCAGAGGAACATTGTGAAACCACTCTGTGACCACGTCTAGCTCTTTCCAATGCAGCGGGTCATTTGTACTGGCTGCATGACTGCATGCTGCACATGGCAACTCGTCACCAGTGCTGACTCCAGAGCCATTATGATTTTGGCGATATGCAGACTGCGAGAGACTTTCTTCAGCTGGATGATGATCATCCAACATAAGAACTTCTCTCTCTCTCTCTCTCTCTCTCTCTCTCTCTCTCTCTCTCTCTCTCTCTCTCTCTCTCTCTCTCTCTCTCTCTCTCTCTCTCTCTCTCTCTCTCTCTCTCTCTATCTCTCTCTCTCTCTCGCTCTCTCTCTCTCTCTCTCTCTCTCTCTCTCTCTCTCTCTCTCTCTCTCTCTCTGCAAATGCAGGGATTTAGATCGAAGCTTCCCGAGACTGAGAAATGTCATCTTGTAATCGCAGAGTGTAATCGTCCGCATACGCTTTTAATGTCCCATTTTCGAACACGTGTATTTCAAGGCAAAAGTCCAAATGTCGCTGCTGGACTTCTGTTCTGACGAGCAGCAGAACATCATTCAAGAAGGTTGGGTCTGTACTGACTACTTCTCTGGAAAATTCAATGAAAACATGAACTCCCTTTTCATTACCACAGTGTGTAATGGCACAATCGCCGCAATATAGCTGTGGTTTATCTGCCTAGTGTATCGGGCAAGTTTTTCAAAATGTCCCTTTGAATAATGTCAGGATAATGAATACATACAATACAATACAATACAATACAATACAACTTTATTGTCTGTTCGAGTCCAGGCACGACAGAAATTTGCATTTCGGCTCGTCATGAAACAACAATATAAGACAATAACAAACGCTGCAAAAGCATATCATGAAAAATTATCATTGCAGCAATCTATCTTGCATAAAGCTCGATGCCATCCCGTAGGTTTCCAAATGCTTTCCTGTTTTTCTCTGCTGAAACTGTTTCAGCGCACAGCTGATTGATCTTTCAGTTTCTCGCACAAAGTTACACACTTACTCAAGACAAAAATCTTCTTGTCCAAAAGCCTTTCATATTTATGCAAACTCTCAACAATCTGGAAATTCAAGCTGAAAAAGCCACTCGAAGAGTTTGATTTTCTCTCAGGATGTTTTGCTATGATCTGTTCTGTACTTTTGTACAGAGTTTTCAGATGAGTTTCAGCGGTTGATGAATATTTAAAAAAAGAATATATAAATCTCTCTAATATGAATGTTAGCCCTGGCAACATTTTGATAAAGTTCAAATATTGAATTAATAGTCAGATGTTTTTTTTTCCCCAAATTTTCTTTCCTGCAGCACTGACACGTGTTCGCAGACGGCGGTGAACAGTTACTGTTCCTGTTGATATTCTGAACTAAATTTTGTCTTTGCTAGTTGCATTTTGTTTTCCAAAACAACAAGGAAAAACAAGTTACTGTTGCTTTTTATATTCTGAACCGAATTTTCTGTCTTTGCTAGCTGCATTTTGATTTTCAAAACAAGGACAAACAAGTTAATATTGCTGTTGATATTTTGGACCAAATTCTGTTTTTGCAAGTTGCATTTCGTTTTCCAAAACAACAAGGACAAACAAGTTACTGTTGCTGTTTATATTCTGAACCGAATTCTGTCTTTGCTAGCTGCATTTGTTTCCCAACACAACAAGGACAAACAAGTTACTATTGCTGTTGATATTCTGAACCGAATTATGTATTTGTAAGTTGCATTTTGTTTCCAAAACAGATGTCAGCGAGACGCGCAGATTCTCATGAGCCCTCGCAGACACAGGGGCTCATGATCTATGCTTCTCGCAGACACAAGGGCTCATGAGGATCTATGCCTCTTTCATTTGGTTTGTGTTGGTGCTGTGCCGGCGGTGCATCAAGCCAGGACATTGCTCCTCAAGGGAGGTGCCAGAGCAGCTTGCAGTGTTGTCATGGCGTCCAGCTATTCTGGTGCCACGCTTTAACACCTTCACTTGTGAGAACAAGTGAACAAAGTCCCACTGCAAGAGGTAGAGATCCTCATCAGCCCCGGCAGTTGCGATGGGTCATGAGGATCTGTGCGTCTTGCTTGTCTCCATGTACCTTGTGGAACGTTGACGTTGAACTGACGATGATTCTCAAAGCACAATCTGTGTCCCACTGGCAGTGAAGAGGTTAGCTATAACGGTCGTGTCAACCCCTTCATAGGCAGCGGCCAGGGATCGCACGTCTGAAGCCATCGGAGACTGAAATGACGGAAGTCTGACAACTGGTCTGCCTGAACACGGCAGGTGTCACTAAGACAGGCAAGACACCCCGCAGCTGTTGGGGCTCATCAGGGTCTGTACCTCTTACAGATGGATGGTGCTGGCCGTGTCCCGGCAGTGAGGGGGTTAAGGCAGATGTAAGTACTACTCACAACATCCATGGTAAGCACTACTCACGACATCCATGCTCGTCAGAACGATCCCCACAGTTGTCATTTCCATCACACTGATCGCCTTGTAGAATGCACCTGCCGTTTGTACACTGAAAGTCTGCTTTGTGGCAAGTACTGGAGACTGCACCTGAATATATACAAGTATAAACACGCCCATCAGGTGTCTACTTTGTGGCAAGTACCGGAGACTGCACCTGAATATAGACAAGTAATAACACGCCCATCAGACTTGGGTCAAGCCATTTTGCCCAGAGTCCCCTACAGTAGGAGATGGATTGACCATGATAATTCAAGGGTACTGCCAGAATAGCTTGGCGCCCGAAGGCGCCAAGCTAATCTGGCACTACCTTTGAATTATCATGGTCAATCCATCTCCTGCAACTGGTACATAGTCATTAGACAATACATCAAAATTTGAGAATTGGAACCTTGGGGTTACAACGGTTAATGTAATCCATAATACAGATATTGTCATGATTTCAATTTATTTTGCTGTTATGGTACATCTTGCTTACATGCGTATTTTAATGGATTCTCTATCATTTCACAACAACTTCCTCATTTAATGGCGTGTCTATCATTTCACAACAAGACAACTTCCTCGTTTAATGGCGTTTCTATCATTTCACAACATGAAAACTTCCTCATTTAATGGTGTGTCTATAATTTCACAACAAGACAATTTCCTCATGTAATGGCTTGTTTATAATTTTACAACTTCCTCATTGTACACAGACACCCGTCAGGTGCGTGCTGATGTAATACATGAATTAAAGATAACATATGGTTATTATTAGATTGTTTCTTTTATCGTTACTTTTTAAGAGATTTTATTATTATTATTATTTCACAACAGTGAAAGTTCGCCAAACAAATATGTGTTTTTTTTTCTTTTCAGACGACTTACAGACTAGTCAGATTAGAGCTGTGTTGTTTTACCGTGTAAGCCTGAGGAAAGAGATATGAAATATAGAGAGCCGATCGACACCTAAATCAATAATGCCGTATAATTAATTCTAAATCGGGGTAAATTACGTACATAATTTCCAGTCTCCCTTAATACAGTTGGTGTTCCTCAAATTGTGGCTAGACAGTGCAAACAGTGTAACTGATTCATTTCAGGTAATATACACCAGCTAAGTTCGCAAAAGAAGCTTCCTTGTTAAATGCGTCATTGGGTTAGGTAACACACACCTCACAAACCACACTCCAGGCCCCCACACCCAACCCAGCTCCCCTACCCACACACCCCACCCCACAAAGCCCCGC
Source organism: Semisulcospira habei (assembly GCA_036245525.1). NCBI lineage: Eukaryota > Metazoa > Mollusca > Gastropoda > Semisulcospiridae > Semisulcospira > Semisulcospira habei. The sequence continues at coordinate 271,179,815 of BTPG01000001.1, forward strand.
ACACCCACACACTACCCACACCCCGCCCAGCACCTCACCTCACGCTAGCACATTCCTATCAGGCCACATTTTTCCTTTCTGGGTCAACTCTTAAAAGTGTGCCACTAGAGCAAATTTTAAATATGGGTCGTTAACATAAAATAGAGCAAATTTTAAATATAAGGCAAATTTTAAATGAATGAATGAATGGTGGTTGTGAACAACTTCTGAGGGGTGATAAAGTTTGTGACCATGACAACATAACTGGGCATTACAGAGGTGTTGCTCATGGTCAATGCAACTTGAAACTAAAAATAGATCCCAAGGCATACAAACTGCCTATCTTTTTCCACAATCTCTAAGGATATTATTCACACATTATCATGCAGGTTGTGAATGAGTCTTACAAAAAAAGTTAGTTGTATTGCCAGACAACTGAGAAATACTTAACTTTTAGGCTTGACAACAAATTAGCATTTTATGACTCCATGCAAAATTTGTCTTTAGGACTTGCTAGTTTGGCAGAAGGACTGACTGAGTATCCAATAACAAGTAAATATTTTGAGCCAGTGTTAATTAAGAAAGGTGTCTACCCCTACAAGTACATTGATGACTGCGTTGTGTTTGAGGAAAGGAGACTGCCATAAAAAGAGGCATTTTATTCAACACTAAATGGTAAAGGTATTTCTGACTCTGATTACCAGCACGCACTTGATGCATGGGGTAAACTAGGGTGTCCAACGATTGGTGATTACCACGATCAGTACTTGAAAGCTGACATTTGTTTGCTAGCAGACGTATTTGAAAGTTACCGAGAAAAGGGTTTGTTACACTACAGTCTTGACCCTGCTTGCGACATAACTAGTCCTGGCTTGACATGGGATGCATTTTGAAATCTAGTAAGATATATATATAGACCTGTTGTCTTATCATACGATGGGTGAAATGGTGGAACGTGGCTTGAGGGGAGGCATTAGTATAGCAGCGAACAATTATGCCAAAGCCAACAACAAATATATTGATGACCTTGACTTTTACCCCTCAAGGTCAAGGTCATTTATTACGTACGTGGACGCTAATAATTTGTATGGGTTCGCAATGTGTGAGTTATTGCCCTTGAAAACATTTCATCTACATGCTTTGTCACAGTGTGATATAACAAACTTAACAAGTGAAATTATGAATTATGATCAGAATCACAAAAAGGGTTGGATCTTTGAAGTCGACCTGGAGTACCCACATCATCTACATGATTACCACAATGATTATCCATCAGCTGTTGAGAAAATGTCTTTGACTGGTAAAAAAGAAGACACTAAACTTGTGCCAAATTTGAATGACAAATTCAATTACGTTTGCCACTATCGCTTGCTACAGTTTGACATCAGACATGGGTTCATACTAAAAAAAAAGTACACAGAGGTATTAATTTTGATCAGAGTGCTTTCATGAAAGATTACATAATGAAAAATACAACACTTCGTGCAAGGGACGGTAACACTGCATTTGACAAAGACTTCTTTAAGCTTATTAACAATGCCTGTTTTGGAAAGACAATGGAAAATCCTCATCACCGCAAAGATGTGAGACTGGTCACAACTGAATCAGGTGCAATTAAACTTACAGGCAAGCCACAATACACAGGGTATAAAGAGTTTCATTCGTCATTGTATGCAGTGACACTCAAAAAAAAAAAAAAAGATTGTTAAACTGGACAAGCCATTATTCATTGGTATGGAAATTCTTGAGTTATCAAAATTATTAAAAGGATCACCCACTGTACAGCACACAAAACAAGAAAGTGCCTGGAAAGTTCAAGAATGAACTGAATGAGTGCCGATAGTTGAGTACGTTGGTCTGAGATAAAAAATGTATTCCATACTGCACCAGAAGGGCAGTCAGTCGAAAGCAAAAGGCATAAAAAAGCAATTAAAAATAAAGACATTCGTCATGAACATTACAAGCAAGTATTAGATGGAGAATTAATGCCTGATTATCCAAACAAGACACTGAGGTCAAATAGACACAATATTGAAATGATCCAAACACATAAAATGTCGCTTGCAGTAGGGGACACAAAACGTGTGTTTCACACTAAAGAAAGGCTTATACACCTGGTCATTACAGGCTAAAGTTATCTGAAAAAATAGCTGATGAACTGGTTGATGAACTAATCGATGAGTTAGTTAATGAAATGAGTAACAGTGCCTGGATGAATAATCTGTAATTCTTCTCTGACAAATGCCCTCTGTGGGGCAGGCTCATATAGATAATAAATTGATGCGTTAATGCCAGGGACTATTTTGTTTTATATTGTGGACAGATGTAGACCATATTGGATCTATTGCCATACGTCTGACATCATTCTCGGCCTCACCGGGTTAGTATAAATATCATACCTGTTTTGTAAACGAGCTTGTGTCTGGAGGTGTTGTTTTTATTTCTGGCCCTGGCGGTATTGTTTTTAATTTAATAGCATCAACAGGTTTAGGGTGACGTTCGTCATTCATTGCTTTATCACAGACAGTAATCTCTTAACCCACTCAGTGTTTTGAGCGACATGCATGAGTTCCTTAGAATACTGATAGCTGAAAAGTCTTTCCGATAATTGTTTGCTAAAGTTCTCAACAATTGCTTGTGATCTGTGCACGCCTGGTATGCCTCGCCACACTAGCACTCCATGCTTTGCAAATAATTGATTAACAGCATCCTTGAATTCAGATCCGTCATCGACTTGCACAAGCCTAAGGTATTTTAAAGGGCCTCGACTATATATTTTTGTTAATGCTGTGGATACTGCGGTAGCATTCTTGTCAGTTATGGGTTTGGCGTTCTTGTACCTTGAAGCTATGTCGACAACAGTTAGTGCTTAATTGTATCGTTTCTTTTTTATTGTATTATGTGGCAGAAACAGAAGATCCACTTGATTTGTGTCATTTGGGGTAGTGTTCACAAAATGAGGTCTTGCTATTTTTCTTGCAGCATGTAGATAAATTTGCCAAATAGCCTGTTTTTTGAGCCACTGTTTTATTTGTTTGAATGTGACATCCCCACCCACAGCAGCATGTAATTTTTCTATTGCAGATTTTCCTTTCCAGTAGCCAATAGGAGAGTAATATATTTTGTATAGTTTAGTTCTGACGTCGCTCATTTTTTTCTAGCAATAAAAACTCCTGTAAAATATACAAATGTCATTCCTACTTGAACAAATATTATTTCTCCATTTCTTTGTTCTGGGCTTGGTTGGTAATAGTCGCAAAGTTTTGGTTGCAGGATGGTCATGTCTTCGCCAGTAACAAGAAAATATTCTTTGATCGTATCATCGACATATGAAAATGTATGCTGTGCGTGACCTTCCAGTCTGAGTTTTTCATTGATGAAATTAAGTTTCTCTATTCTTTGCTTCTCATAATCCTGCTGGGCTTGAGCTAGTTTTTCAGTTGCCTCATTGTGACACTTCATTTCTTCTGCAGATTCCTCTCTACCCATTTTTGATAAAAGATAGTTTGATCCACTGAAAGCCAATGCATTAACAACTGCACCACCAATCATAATAGCTATTGTAGCCATACTTATTTCATTTACATAGAAACATTTTCTGGAATAATTCTTTGCTTGACAAGAAAGTCTTTTGTAGCAATTGATGCTGTGACAACTACAACTATCTTTGCACTGTCTTCGAAGTCTAATCTACTCAAGTCTGCTGATTTCATTTTGAGAAGACTTTTCCCCAGCATAGAATAAGCAACTGTTAGCTCGCTTATTACAGCAGAGTGATAGACGAGGTTCATTATGTTCTTTGCGTTGCTCATTTTCTTATGCCACAAAAATTAAAATAATAAATTTATTTACTGCATAACAAATGGATCAAAAGGTTCTGATGTTGCTGGTAATGTGGAGACTCCTTTTTTTGTTTTTGGAGTGTTTGATTTCTTGGACACTGTTCGAGTGTATGGTTTGTATTTTTTGTATAATTGGTAACCTACGTAACCAAATTCTACAACAAATCCAGCAACTATAATAATAATAATAATAATAAGGAAGATTTATAAGGCGCCAATACATGGTAAGATGCTCTAGGCACCGTACATATGAACAAAACATACAAATATTACACAAAAAGTGACAAAGCCACATGTACAATTACACAAAAGAACAGAATTATGACTAAATACATGAACATGAACTATACATGAACTATATAATTTGTTCTTTGAGGTTTAGACTCAGTTTTTGTCTCTCACTTTGATGATGGGGTAAAGGTGTTGGTCCTGACGGTAGTGACACCGTTGCTGCGGCTGGTGCTGGGGCTGGTGCTGTTGATGGTGGGTCAGATATATGAGCCTTTTCTGTAAATGCCTGAAGCTGTATTTTTTTTTTGTCTGTTATATTCAGCTAATCTTTCTTCCAGCCTCTATCCAACCTGGACTTTTAGTCTTAGTCACCGTTTGAACCTGTGTCAAGACAGGACTCGGTTGAGGTGTCGTCTGGGTCTCATCCATTTTCTTCTTCTTTAAAATTTATTTTAGAAAAATCAATATGACTCCCAGTAACAAGCAAGGTTACCACAGGTGCATGGTAATTACCAAACTTGTAAAACATGAGGCATGCTAATTTACCGATTGAACTTGAAACTATGGGGTTGCTTTCGAGACCGTGTGATAAGGTGTCAGTATCTACAGGTAGGAAGTGACTTACAGCTTTTGTGTATAGGCAGATAAGAGATCGACTCAAATCACGGGTCATTAGTGAAGCAATGTGATTTTCATATTTAGCATAAAGTTTGATTAGCTCATCAGCAGTGAGAGATTCTATGTCTTCTGTCATGTATTGTTTATTGAGAAAAGCTTTTGATTTGCCAGAAACAACTACAGAGAGAAGGCGTTGATTTTTAGAGTCTAAATCATTGTTTTCTACAGCGCAGATATAGCTTAGGAGAAGTAATTCGTTTTGGTTCAATTTATAATGAAAAATAAAAAAATAACAGAAACTCTCTTCATGTGAGTAACTGAGTGAGGTAAACTTATAAAGTTACTGTTTCTAGAATAATGTGATCATGCCAACTAACTTCAAAGTAACTTGTAACTTGCTGGTAACTTTGAAGTTAGTTGTCACAAGTTCTTAACCTTTTGACGACGGAACACACATGTGCTCGCTAAGCAAAGCTCCGTTGCCGACGGGACGCACACATATGTGCGCTGGCCTTGTTTCCCACTGCCGACGAGGCGCACACATCTGCGCGCTGGATACCAGTTTAACAGGCAATACCAGCAGTATGGTCTAAGGGAAGCAACTACTATAATATGTCAAGCACTCATTTCTGTACTTGTAGAGGGACTTTTCTTGTTTGTATGGGCTGAAACCAATGAATCAGAAGCTCTAATACAAAACGTCCCCACATGCGAAAAAAATGGCGGATTTTGGTGTAAAAACTTGTATGTGTGAAGAAACTTTTCTGTTGTGACTTTCTTTCTGGATTATTTACTGGTGACACACTAGAATATGTCTCTGGAATGCCAGGTGAGTTGTAATTTTCACACTCTGGCTAACTAATACACTAACAGCATGTTTTCAGAACCCAGTGCAAAACTGTTTTTGATTTTTGGCTTCTTACCCCATCTTCTTTATACACCTGTAAAATCTTAACATTACAAAATATTTTCTTCAGCATAGTGTCTACGAGTTCACATTGAATTGCTGTTTCCACTGATACCAAATATGTTGGGGTATGATAAGATTTTTACAACAGAAAAGGCCAATGAAATGTGTCAAAATTACTACGGTAGCAGGGAAGTGAGCCCAAATAAGGCATACGCTCAGGGGGAAAAATCAAGGTGGCAGACTACGGTGGCAAAAGGTTAAAACAATTTGGTTAGTTATTTGGGTTTAATGCTGAGCAGGCGACTAAGGCCATCTCACGGTGGGGTTAAAACAAGTTCTTCTTCTTCTTCTTCTCGAACGCCGTCACACTTGGAGTTTGGCTCTCAAAATGAAATCTGTGGTCTTCTGTAGCGCCTCCACAGGCCCGTACAGTTTCTCTTGTAGAGTGGCGGGCTTCGGCCATATCTCCTCCCTCAGCGGCTGGTGGTTCCCACAGTCCTGGAGGATGTGCTCTGCGGTCTGCTCTGCTTCTCCACAAGGGCACAGGGGAGATGGCACGAGGTGGAAGGTGGCAGGGATGCTCGATAGCCTTGGTTGGCAGATCTCCTTCGAGAAGGAAAACTCCGAGGAAAAACCTGAGTAGATGGGACCCATAAGCCTTGGTCGGCAATCCATCTAGGAGAAGGATATTCCAAAACTAAACCATCCTGTGCTCCCAGGAAAGGCCTTTTGACCAGGAGCTAAGGGTGAGGTAACCCCGACAGAAACCCCGAGTGCTGAAGACGGAGGTACTGGGCTGCACAGCGCACTCTAATAAACCACAGTACCATGCATATACAGCCATATGACACTTGAAAACAAGTTCTTATAAGTGTCTTAACAAAAGTTCTCACAATAACTTGACCCAAGTCAACATGATACTCAGACAGATTTTCCAAGTTTACAAGAGCAAATAAAAAACTTTTTTCTCTCAATAATACTCTGCTGGTGGAGCTGATGGCATCAAATGGGCAGGCACGGAAGGCATGACATCTCTTTGCTTTCCGAGTATGACAAAATTAACGAACAATTGAGTTTTACTTGTCTAAAAGTCCTTGAACTCTTTTCATTGTTTCTTCCACCCTGATCTTTTTCCCTTCTTCTAAAAAAGAAGCCTTTAGTTCTTCAACATTCACGGGTTGACTATGAATCTTATTCTGTATTTCAGACCTCTGTTGTTTGTACTTGGCCAAATCATCCTGCACTCTCTTAAATTTATCATCAATTGTATTATCATCCAAAGCCTTACTGATAATAAGTTTCATACTGCTCAGCTTAGCTCCAGCGAGCGTACTCAATGCTTCATGCCTCTGCAACTTTGTATGAAATCTTTTGTTAAGGGCTTCCATATCAAAGCATGCAAGGCTTGTGGCAATGCCAACACCTTCAATAGCAATTCCAATTAAACTCCTCACTCCCGTGGCAAACAGGGCTAAGCCAGTGACAGATAATCCAGCTGAAACACACCCACAGCCATTGATGTGTTGTGTACAGAATTGAAAACTGTTTTATATCGTCTTTTGCACCGGGAGTATTTTGCCTGTTCTCCTTCCAAATACTTCAACGCTTCTGTAATGTTCATTAATCAGAATGAGTCTGCCTGTAATGTTTTATCTGGAGCAATAGGCTCAAGCGGCTCAGGTGGTATTTGCGGATACAGTGCTGGCATTTTTTATGGCAATTTAAAAAAAAAATTTTAATCTTCTAATTCATTTTGCAACTCTTCAAAGATATACAATTTGCTATCATAATACAACGAAACAAGATCTATGTGTTCCAGTTTTATAAAACTTAGATAAACTAGAGTTGTTTTATGGATCACTACCTTAACAGCAGGGACACTACTCGAAACTTCAAAATCTGTGTTGATTTTTCCAATAGCAATAATGACCTTTGTTGACTCTGCTACTGAGCTATCCCACGTAAGTTTGATTCCCTGTGCGATATCTGCTTCTTTCACAGTATCTACAGATCTCATGAGAATTTCAAAAACTATTGTCGTTTCTCTAGCTATGGAAAGTTTGCTGTTACGAACACAATAGTAGTATCTGATCTACCCTTTCTATTTGTAAGAAGATATCTTCGTTTTCCATGCTCTTGCAGTTTTAGTTTTTCTCTGCTATTGGTTTCTGTGAAATAGTTTGGCACAAGACTTACAAGCATTTGCTCAGAGTTAACAACTTTTCTAAATACTAAGGCTCCTTCATCAGTAAAATAAACATAAGGACTGATAAATACAAACTTTACATCCCATGAAATGGGGATAGGTGCAAGCGGAACAGGGGTAGGAATAATTACCCACTTATTACCCACATTTTTTAAGCTGTAGAGCACATTATTTACAGGAGTAGGTACAGTAACATCACGAAGTTGGCCACGTTTAGGAAACTTTCTCTCAGCACCATCTTTCACATCTTCAATTGCCTTTCGTTTGTACAATCCAATGGAAACAAGTTCAAGACCATACACCTCTCCTATCTCACGTTCTTTATCAAAATCTTGCATATCAGCCAAATCTTTTAACTCTATTGAAGGACACACAACTGGAATAATTTTTGCCTTTGGACCGCCACTCATTTTTTATTCAGCAAAACTAAAATTTATCTAACGTCCAACACAACACTAAAATCATGCAATAGAACTGGTTTTCCATCCTGATTAGTTACAGATAAACACAGTGATTCAAAGAAACTGGCACCTACTTTTTTAAACTGTAAATTATGAAATCTAATAGCTTCACTCTCACAATAGGGAGCAGTTCCAGTCGGTAAGCATATCAACAAAGTCGAAGGCTTTCCATTGTGAACATTTTCAGTTGTGTTTAGTTCTTTCAAATGAACATTTAGCACTGTGTGTACTGACAAAAGAACAGGATATTTTCCAGTTATTTCATCTTCAACTGTCGTAGGTGACCAACCACCAATATTAGCACTTCCAAAACCTATTACCCAATTTTCATCCTTAGAAGTTATATGTCTGCCTATTAAACAGAGCAAATATGCAAGTTCACTTGAAATTATAGGCTGACTACCTACAGGAAATTCTAATGTAACACGTAAGTTAGCCTGATTTAAAGTTGCTTTAATTTTTAATTTAGTTTGAAACCATTCAGCTAAAGTACAAAAGTCATAATACCCAGATGGTATAAATTGTGTTTTAGTGCCCAAGCCACTATTACCAGCATTGCTATAACTTACATGAAAACTTGTATCATCTGTTACATTAAACCACTTTACAGTGTAGAACATTTCATGGATAGCTACAGTCTTGCTACTATCATGATTATCAATCACATTAGTTAACCACACTGGTTTGCTTGTATCAAGATTTTTTAAGGTTATAAACATTTTAATTATCACATAAAAAAGCACAATGGAATTTAAATCATCAACAATTACCACTGTAAACGCGTTTCAATTTAACGTGGATGCCAAGTACAATGTCGCACCAACTTATGATCAGAAAATAATTTAACTAAATCAGCTCGATATAGCTTTGTCTGAAGGAGATTTATTTCAAGTGAAAGTGATCATTACCTAAACCCACCAATAACAGATGATGCAACTGCAGGAAAGTGGCCTTCAAGCCCACTACAGATGTTTCAAAACCAACTTAACTTTGCGATACTGTGCTCAACTACTGGCTGTGGCGTTTCTTTTACAGACCATTTGAATCACCCAAACAAACTGATTAAGTCTGTCTATCGTTTCCACACGTATTATCAGCTTAGAAGAATACTGTCTGAACTCCATGCCCCACTGCCTACTGAATCCAGTTTTAAACAGTTTAACAACCCCATGGAAATGAAAGCATTTGAACGCATCTGTAATGAATTTAACATCAGTACCAGGTATGATTTTACATGAAAACGTGATGATCACCATGGCAGGGGTACATTGTATTATGCTATGAGTCACAGACGATACCCCCAAGATTACTGGCCTCCCTACCCTTCATTCTCATCAAAGTCTGAAGTCTGGTTAGGATCAATAGAACAGAAACAGTCTAATGCCTGGACTTCATTTGTCTTAGACAGGAGTGACGGGTTTACTCAAGCAGGAGTCGAACGCATAAATGAATGTATCAGAACGTATGTGTGGTGTATACTAGGAGCACAAGCTCAAACAAAATCAAACATTTTAAATGGGAGTGGCAAATTTGAAGCACAAAAACAGTTTATTGCAAACCTAGAAGACTCGATTAACTCAGTAGTAGATCTCTCAGCAAGCATACAACGCTACCAAGATGTTCTCAGATATGATAGATCGAAAGTTTACTTTATAGTTGGCATCGGGTTACACATGTTACCATCTGAACTTCAACTTCAATTGGGTTAAATAACAAAGCATAATAACGAAATAATTGTTACTGGACGTGATCAAAAATTAGGACTCAATCAATCTGTAAACATGAGCCCAACAACCACACACCTACAACCATTAAAACCATTAATAACACCAGTAACGTTAGTAACATCATCATCAGCCATACAGACAGTAACGCCAGTTATGTCAGTAACAGCCCCAGCATCAGCACCAACACCTGCACCGGCACCAGCACCAGTACAGCCAGTAACCCAGTAAACACACATGAGTCAGAGAGAACTGCATTGGTAATAGGCCTTACTGGATTAGGAATATTACTTCTTTATTTGTTTCATTAAATATCCTACTATTAATCCTCCTACTGTCAACAAAAAGACCCACACATGCTCCGCCATAAACCCTACTACCTTTGCTGCTGTACTGATCAGCCAACTGACAACACTACCTATTATGCCAGGCAAAGCATCCATTGCTTTCACAGCCAATTTCTGAAGCAAGTCTGATATGTGTGACAACTGTTTTTTTACCCACGCCTCTAAATCTTTTGGGTCTGATGGTGAAGCTGGAGGTGCTGGAGGAGCGGTCGGAGCTGGACAACCACCACCTGTTACTGCTAATACTACAGTACTGGAGAAGTGCCGTGAGCAGAACAAAGGGTTGTACATAACGTTTGTCGACCTAACAAAAGCGTTCGACACTGTCAGCAGACAAGGCATGTGGCAGATCCTGGAGCGACTTGGCTGTCCCCCAAAGTTCCTCAGCATGATCATCCAGGTACACGAGGACCAGCAAGGCCAGGTCAGACTAAACAATGACCTCTCAGAACTATTTCCCATTCTCAACGGTGTGAAGCAGGGCTGCGTACTGGCATCAACCCTCTTCACCATCTTTTTTAGCATGATGTTGAAGAAGGCCTCAGTGGACTCGATGATGATGATGCAGTGTACATCAGATATCGTCTCGATGGCAGTCTGTTCAACCTCAGACGACTGCAGGCCCACACCAAAACCCTAGACCAACTGATTCATGAGCTACTCTTTGCTGACGATGCTGCCCTCGTTGCACACAGCGAGAGAAGCCTGCAGCGCATCACGTCCTGCTTCGCAGATGCTGCCCAGCTCTTTGGACTCGAGGTCAGTCTGAAAAAGACAGAGGTCCTCCATCAGCCGGCACCCAAGGTAGAACATCGCCCTCCCCACATCACCATTGGCGAGTCTGAACTGAAATCAGTGCACCAGTTTACCTACCTTGGCTGCATCATCACGTCAGACACCAAGCTGGACAAGGAGCTGGACAGCAGGCTGGCAAAAGCAAACAGCGCTTTCGGGCGTCTATACAAGCGGGTGTGGCACAATCAACAGCTAAAAAAAGGCACCAAGATCACAAACGTCGAGGTCCTTAAAAAGGCAGAAACTGTGAGCATCGAGGCTTTGCTGCTGCGGACACAGCTCCGATGGGCGGGGCACGTCTCCAGGATGGAGGATCATCGCCTAATCCAAGATCACCCTGTTTGGCGAGCTCACCACTGGACACAGAGACAGAGGGGCACCAAAGAAGAGATACAAAGACTGTCTTAAGAAGTCACTTAGTGCCTGCCAAATCAACCACTGCCAGTGGTCTTCACTTGCTGCGGTCCGTGACTCCTGGCCCTCCACCATCTACAAGGTATCCGTCTCCTATAAGGACTCTCGCAGAGCTAACCTTAAAGACAAGCGGCTCAGGAGAAAAAACAGACATGCCACAACTCAGAACCCTGACCAGACCTCACTCTGCAGCCACTGCGGTCGAATCTGCCTGTCCCAGATTGGACTCCACAGTCACGAGCATGCCTGCAGATGCCGTGGGCAACCCCTATAGAATCTTCGTTCGCGAAGTCAAGCCAAGGGACAGTACTGATAATAAATCCAAGAGCAGTAATTAAACTTGCAATAGTGATACCCTGCTCTCTGAAAAGTGTTTTCAATCTCTCAGCCAAAGTTGTGTCTTCGTGAAGTATTTTCTGTATAGTTTCTCTAATCCTGTTGACCTGTGTTTTCAGTTTTTCTTTTCCTATTTCAATCACTTCTAGCCGTGCTGATCTTTCTATTTGCAGATCATTTAATCTGTGTTGTATTCTTTCTTTTATTTCAATTGCTTCATTCCCATTGTCTGTTGTAGCTATTTTTTCTTTTTCTCTTTCTATGTGTTTATCAAGCTCACCTAGTTTGGCTACATTATTCACAAGCTCACCTCTTATTGACTGCAGTGTTTTTTTCCAACCCCACTAACTCCCGCATTGCCAAAGGAGTCACCTATTGTTTTCATAGCCTCATTCATTTGTCCTTCAGTAAATGAGGTTTCGTGTATTACCTTGTCTGCTATTTCTGGCAGTTTTTTTTTTTTAACTTCAGTCATTTCAATTTCTTGTCCCATCAGTAGTCTTGTTTGCACGTCATGGAGGGCACTAACAAGTCTAGGTGGTACCTGGGTGCCTCCAATGCCAAGAAACCTTACCAATCCAGAGTTACCACCAACGCTAGTTTTAATTGAACTTAAGGCTTTAAACTTAGCAGGATTTCTTAAATAAGTCAATTGTACTTTCCATCTGTCTGTATTTAAACTTAAATGGCCCTTGTTATCAAGTTCAAACTGATTAGGATCTATGTTGTCTGGGCGGTCACCAACATGATCGTAAAACGAGTTCACTTTGCTTTCTAAAAGTTCGGGGCGTAAATTATAAGTATTCCTTGCACCAGTCATATCTGTTGCACTAGTATCATAGTCATCCATATCATCCATGTCAAAATATTCATGGTTAAATCCTCCCGCTGCCATTGTTTTTATTAATTATTTTTTTATTTTTTGAATAATAAAATGACACAGTCCTACGGATCAAAGTTAGACCCATACAGAAAACTACGTGAACCTTTTGGTGTTAAGGGCATTAGGCAATCAATTGTTATTACAAACAATCCTAGTACCATAGACCAGAACCAAACTCTTACTGTCAAGTTTCCAAACCTAGGTCCCAGTGACGTTATTGTTCCTGGTACTGCTCGTCTTGCATTTAATATTGAACTTAATAAATAATAAATAAATAATAATAATTACGATATTTGTAATGCGCTTATCTTATAATAATTATAACTCTAAGCGCGCATTCACAACTCGCGCACGCATGCGCACGCTTTAGACAATGACTCACATACAACAAATAGTGAAAAACATTACAACGGTCAGCTTGCGGTGGGGAGTGTGGTGATATAGTGCTGTTCGGCATCCTGTCTCGGAAGACAATGGAGTATGCGCTTGCTGGGTCAGTCACTGGAGTGACCTCTCCAGTGTGCAAGCCTGGGCGAAGTGTATGGAGATCCTGGGATGCTCAGTCGTCAAGATCCCCCTCTCGGCCTCGCTGATGTATCCAAAGGAATGCAAAGCAGTACGTTTGGCATCAGTTTGGCTGCAGGAGCTGCCAGAACAGTGCGTGAATACAGGCAGCTGTCTGCCTTCGGGGCTCCACTCCTGATTTGAAGGGTTTACTCCCCCACATTTGGCCGTTGGATCCAACCTGATCTCCTCCGTCCTCTAGCCGTTGGCTGTCAGAAACAGCTCATCCGCCTAGTGGTGCAATGTGAACACCACCCCCTCACGTGGTTTAGCCCACCAGCTGAGGTGGTTTGCCAGGGTGTGGCGCTTGGAGCCAGCACGTGAGAGATTAAGGAGATGGATGAGGACCAGTGATGCCCGTCCGTCCTATGTAGGACGCAGCTGCCGAACAGCAAAGGTACTACCTCTATCCAGAGCCCCCTACACCCCCATATAGTGCTAGAACTGTTGAAATAGGTTAGTTTTGAAGGCTGACTGGAAGGAGGAGAGAGAGTGTTTCTGACGAAGAGAGAGAGGGAGAGTGTTCCAGGTGAATGGACCGTAGACGGAGAAGGAGCAGGGGCCGAAAGTGTTGAGTTTGGTGCGAGGGATGTGGAGGCAGAGAGGGTCGGAGGCAGATCGGAGGGAGCTGGAAGGTGTGTAGGGGTGAAGTAAGTTGGAGAGATAGGCAGGAACGCAGTTGTTCAGGGATTTGTAGCAGAGAGACAGGATTTTGTAGTGGATGCATTGGGGGATGGGGAGCCAGTGTAGGAGTTTGAGCAGGGGTGTGATGTGGTCGTTTTTTTTCTTTCTGAGTTCGAGGCGGGCAGCATTGTTCTGGACGCATTGGAGAGTGAAAGTGGTGGAGTGAGGGAGGCCGGAAAGTATAGAGTTGCAGTAGTCGATGCGAGATAAGATGAGAGAGACAGCAAGTTTGGTGGCAGCTTCGGTAGTGAGGTATTTTCTGATCTAACAGATGCGGCGGAGGTGGAAATAGCATGCCTGGGCCGTGGCGGAGACGAAGCTGGTCATGGACAGAGAGGAATCGATGATAACGCGGAGGTTTTTGGCCGAGTCAGAGAGGGAGATGAGGGTGCTATCGAGTTGAAGGTGGAGAGAGGGAGGGAGCTGGGAGAGTTCTGGCGAGTGCCTACCAGCATGGCTTCCGTTTTGTCGTCGTTCAGTTTAAGCTTGTTTGCTGTCATCCAGTTTTTCACGTCTTCGTAGCAGTCAGCCGTGCGAGTCAGTAGTGACTGAGTGTTGTCGAGTTTGTCTTTGTCTAGCAGTTGTGAGTCGTCAGCGTAGAGGTGGTGGTGTATGCGGTGAGACTGGATGATGTTGGACAGGGGAGAAGTGTAGAGTGTGAAGAGGACCGGGCCCAGGACGGACCCCTGTGGAACTCCGAAGGAGAGCGTGACTGGGTTGGAAGAGATGGCGTTGATGGTGACGGACTGCTGTCTGTTGAAGAGGTAGGAGAGAAACCAGGAGTAAGCAGAGTCAGTGATGCCGAAGGAGTGGTGGAGTCGGTGGAGGAGGATAGAGTGGTCAATAGTGTCAAAGGCGCAGAGAGATCGAGTAGTGTATAAGAGAGATGTTGGCCGAGTCGGTGGAGGGAAGCAGATCGTTTAAGATATGTAGAAGGGCTGTTTTAGTGCTGTGATGTTTGCGATAGGCAGACTGGAATGGACTGAGGAGGTTGTTGTCGGTGAGGTGGAGGTTGAGCTTGTTAAGAACAACCTTCTCAAGAAGCTTGGACAGGAAAGAGAGATTGGCGACTGGGCGATAGTTCTTGAGTTCGTTTGGGTCGAGATTGTGTTTTTTGAGGAGAGGACGGACGATGGCGGACTTGAAGATATCGGGGACGGAGCCGTTTTCTAGAGATGCGTTGATGATGTCGGTAATGAAAGGCAGATGTTTTGGAAGGCCGTCACGGTAGAGAGATGCTGGGAGGGGGTCTTTTTCGCAGGTTTTGAAGGGCATGGACTTTACATCAGATGATGCAAACAGAACACTAGTTAACAACTTAGGTAGAGCAATAATAAAGACTATTAAATTTAAACTTGAAGGACAAGAAGTGTTTAGCCTGGATGACACTGATGTGTTCTACTGCTACAAAGATCTTTGGCTAACTCAAGAAGAAAGAGAAGACCGTATTTACCAAGGCATACAGTCAGATAATGTTGCCAAAATTAGAATCAACGCGGGTGATAAATCAACAACAGTAGTCAACGATGTTATTGTGGCAGAAACATATGGCAGTAGGTTGTGCATTCCACTTGAATTTGAAATCCTAACAGCACATTTGCCTTATTATCAAGCAGAACTGAATGACCATCTGAGTTTTGAACTAATTTTCAATGACTACTCCAAAGTTATTAAATCAACTGACACAGACGCAATATATAAGATCTCTAACATCTCCTGTGAATATGAAATTGTCACACATGTTCATCTAGCTACTCTCATTCAAAATCAGTACCAGACAAAACTGGCGATTTATTATGACCATGTGTTAAGACACAGTTTAATTAATAAAGACAAAAGCGACCAGACTTGTAACATCAACCTAAACACACCTGCTAGGTCACTGAAAGGCATATTTATGTTGTTCATTGAACCAGGAAGTCCATACCAACGGGATTCAGAAAAATTCTATAATCCAAAGATTACACATTTATCCTGCACTATCGAAGACGCCCTAATCAAATCTTCGCATCCGGAATGTTGCCTTATCAGCACTACGATGAAATCACAAAGTATTTTGCAGGGGGGAGACTTAGAGATAAACCAGCAAACATATCATGCAAAGATTTACACATGTATGACGTAAGAATCAGTCAATACCTGACAAACAAGTATGCACTCTGGCTAGATCTGCGTTGTACGGATGACGACTTCCTACACGGGTCAGGCCGTACTGTCGAAAACGGCAGTGATGGGATCGCAATTCAAATACAAAAAAAAAGGCTGAAACAGCTGGTGACATAAATATATATATATATATATATATATATATATATATATATATATATATATATATATATATATATATATATATATATATATATATATATATATATATATATATATATATATATATATATATATATATATATCTGATTTATAATGCTCAATTAAACATTCTAGAAAGCAGACTAAGTGGTCATGTGTATTAAAAGATCACTTAGCTTTTGAGTTGTTCTGGTTTTAATCGTTCACAGCCCATTTTGAATAAGAAATGCACCAAATCACGATACAATCCGAACGTGTTAGCAGGCACGTCACGCTTGTGTGGTAAACTCAGACTAAACTGGGCATGAAAGGCGTATAGTACAGCGTTTTATGTTGTACCCACTGAGCATAAACAGGCATCCGATTTCGCCACTGATTTCAAGCGTGCCTATCTGTTCATGAAAGGGGCGCAATGTAATATACTCGGCAGTAGGTGTTATATAATGACTACGCAAAAGCTTGCCTTGCCTGATTCTCCCACCTGCTATAATCAGACAGCACAAATGAATACAGGCATCCGATTTTGCTACCATACTGTTCACTGAAAAAAGTATACTATCCAACCTTTCTATAAGTGTGTTATCGTGTGCCTGTAATATAGAAACCGAGATGTGCATTTCTGAGAAATACCAAACCACTCACACAAACCCAATTTTCTACTCGCGTGAGTTGTTGACTTAAAACACTCACATAAAACAGGGAGGGTGTATAGTGACTTTGAATCGGGTCTCTCACGGGGGAGTAGAGTAATGAAATTTGTCTTTCAATTCAGTGACTCATCACCAAGGACATGCTCAGTCATGTGCTTGGATTCAAAAACAGAAAAACAAAATTCTTTTTGACAACTCTATGCAAGACATTATCTCAAGAATGACATGGTGACATACATTTGGAGAATGACCTAAAATTAAAAGTTGCCCTATATTTAAAATTTGCCTTACATTTAAAATTTGCTTTATTTTCTGTGAACGACCCATATTTAAAATTTGCTCTAGTGGCACACTTTTAAGAGTTGACCCAGAATGGAAAAATTTGGCCTGATAGGAATGCGCGAGCGCGAGGTGAGGTGCTGGGCGTTGTGTGGGTAGTGTGTGGGTGTGCGGGGCTTTGTGGGGTGGGGTGGGGTGTGGGGGTAGGGGAGCTGGGTTGGGTGTGGGGGCCTGGAGTGTGGTTTGTGAGGTGTGTGTTACCTAACCCAAAGACTCATTTAACAAGGAAGCTTCTTTTGCGAACTTAGCTGTTGTATATTATCTGGAGTGAATCAGTTACACTGTTTGCACTGTCAAGCCACAATTTGAGGAACACCAACTGTACTAAGGGATACTGGAAATTACATATGTAATTTACCCCGATTTAGAACTAACGATACGGCATTATTGATTTAGGTGTCGATCAGCTTTCTATATTTCATATCTCTGAGGAAAGTCGATGGCTCAGGGGTTTGATCGTTTATTTGACATCCTAGTCCAGTCTAGGCAAAACCGCTGTGTAAAGTGCAGAATCGTATGATCATTCATTTGACCTCCAGAAGGCTGACAATGCTAACATGTCAAACACTGCTCTCAATGACGAATTTGCTTTCACTTCTCTGATACTTTTGTCAAAACATAAATTTGACCGAAGGACACTTTAATCCTTTGTCCCTGTGAAAATACTTGTTCTGACTTGGATAGCAGGAGACATGACGTCAAAAGATAAAACATTATCTACGCTGACCTGTTGTTTTTGTAATACAAAGTGCAGCAGCTTATACACACCACACATTCCCTCAGAACTGCCTGTACAGTCATGGTCATCACAGCGGTCCCATGATGACACACAGTTACCCTTCTTGCATCGGAATTCGTCCAACTTGCAGTAGAGTTTGGCTGTTAAACAAAACAGAGAGAGCGTACCTGAAATAAAAGACATTTTAACTGAGGAAATATGTTTACCCCCTGTACTCTCTTCACTGACAGTGACCAATATGTTGTGATTGTGATATCGCTGTCAATTCAACATCCACACAACCCTAGGTGTTGTGATTGTGATATCGCTGTCAATTCAACATCCAAACAACCCTATATGATGTGATTGTGATATTGCTGTCAATTCAACATCCACACAACCCTAGATGTTGTGATTGTGATATCGCTGTCAATTCAACATCAAAACAACCTAATATGTTGTGATTGTGATATCGCTGTCAATTCAACTTCCAAACAACCCAATATTTTGTGATTGTGATATCGCTGTCAATTCAACACCCAAAGAACCCTCTATATCCAGGAAACAGAGTTATACACAACATTCAACGAACCCTAGATGTCCGGCAAACAGCGCTATACACAACATCGAAAGAACGCTAGATGTCCGGCATACAGAGCTATACACAACATCCACGGAACCCTAGATGTCAGGCAAACAGAGCTATACACAACATCCAAACAACCCTAGATGTCCGGCAACCAAAGCTATACATAACATCCAAAGAACCCTAGATGTCAGGCAAACAGAGCTATACACAACATCCAAAAAACCCTAGATGTGTGGCAAACAGAGCTATACAGAACTGGGCCGACAAGGGACATATGGCCTCATCAGTCCCCGCATGTCCCTTGCAGTCTGGACGTATTCACGTTTGTCGCCAGTACGAGGTATGATCAGAAAGTAATGATACTTAACTCACATCAATACAAATGACAGCCTTTGCCCTTTAAACATAAACAATATGGAGCTGGTATCTTCAGCCAGGCCGCTGTGTGACATCACTAAATAAAAAGTGATGTAGGGGGTTGATTGATTGTTTGTACATTGCGTAACGTCCCGACACTGAGCAACAAGGCTTTCTCATGACGTGCCTGCATTGCTTGTTAAAAAATAAATAAACAGAATATTGAATGTATGTTGCCAACCGGTCCAATATGTTAAATAAACCTACGACATGGGAGAGATATATAATAAGAGACTACTAAGAATCAAAGTCTGGCACGACGGACTCTGGCAAGTCATGAGATCGTTCAACATAGAGGAGGGACTGATCCAAATGATAGAAGCGCTTTACAAGAACGCCTGCAGCGCGGTTCTACTTAACAATCAGTCAGGCGAGTTCTTCAGGACGACGATCGGTGTCCGTCAAGGATGCCTGCTCTCTCCTGTCCTTTTCAACATATTCCTGGAGAAGATCATGCAGGAAACCCTCCACGACCACCATACTTCAATCTCTATTGGTGGCAGATCCCTGTGCAATCTTCGATTCGCAGACGACATTGACCTCATGGCAGGCAGCAATAGTGAGCTCCAAAACCTGACAGACAAACTTTCAAGTAGCGCAGGGTCTTATGGCATGGAGATCAGTACGGATAAAAGCAAAGTGATGATCAACACCACAAGCGACAGCAGCAGCAACATTCACATGAACGGCCAGAAGCTAGAAGAGGTCAATAGCTTCAAGTACTTGGGAGCCACCCTGTCCAAAGACGGTAGTTGCATAGCAGAGATCCGTATCAGGATAGGTACAGCAACATCCGCAATGGCCAGGCTGGACAGGATATGGCGAAGTAACTCCATCAGCTTCACCATCAAGTACAGGCTTTACAAGTCCCTCGTAGTGTCTATTCTACTCTACGGCTGTGAGACTTGGACACTGCTTGCAGACTCAGAAAAGAAAATCCAGGCCTTTGAGAACAAGTGCCTGAGGAAGTTGCTCCGCATCTCGTACCGCGAGCACAAGACCAACGAATATGTACGGAGCATCGTCACTTCCCTGGTGGGCCCACATGAACCCCTTCTGGCAACCGTGAAACGGCGCAAGCTTGCTTGGTTTGGCCACGTGACCCGACACAACACCTTGTCCAAGACTATCCTCCAAGGCACTCTCGAAGGAAGTCGTCGGCGAGGTCGTCAGAGAAAGAGTTGGGTCGCAAACATAAAAGAATGGACCGAACTCGAGATGCCAGACTTGCTTGCCACTGCCCAAAATAGAACTCAGTGGAGAGCACTGTCTGTTGCTGCTGCCTTTCAGTCCCCCCAACGCCCAGTTCGGGCAAGGGACTGATGATGATGATGATGAAGAATCAAAATTCAATAAGGCCATACCCATCATTAAATCTCGCCTTTATTGATAATAAAATCTATGACATCTCATCACCTCTCTATTATCACATAATCACCCTTTTGTTTTTGAAAAAGTGGTGAGCATGATTGGTGCGGCCTTTTTTATTTTGATACATTCGTAATCTCCTATTATCTTTCTCTATAACTATTGTCTCTGTGAACACCTAATGACTTTATTAATTAAACTAATTAAGGACGTTAACGTTCACACGATCGTTTCTCTCAAATCAAACCAAATTCTGACAATGCACTTTGTGGAAATAGACTAAAAGCATTTTACAGACACCCCAATAATTAGAGAATTACTCTTTATTGTCTCTCAATACTGACTGAGAGGATTTCTGAAAAACGCAAACTAGTTAGCTTTACTCGCCACAGACAAAATCTCTTGCCTACACAAGCAATTCAAGTACCCTGTCCCTTTTCTTTTCATGCCACGCAAGGCAAGGCAGGGTATTTAGAATTTTCAGACTGCAGGGGACAGCTTAAGCTTTTGAATTGGCCCTGTGTGGGCACAGCTGTGAACACGAAGCCAACAAGTGTATTGTACAAATGTACATATCTGAATATAAACACCACGCTACACACACACATACACACACACTGACACACACACTGACACACACACACACACACACACACACATTATATACACACTCACACAAACATGTATAAACAAAACATAAGGACCTACCTTGCCACACAGATACACACCATTTACACAAAGGCAACATCTCATGGTGTACACTATGTTACACATGGACCCTTGCGTGCATTGGCTTTTCGTCAGAAATTACGATGAGACATGCATTTGCCACAAACCATGACCCGCTCGAATCTGTTGTCAGTGTGGTTTGCTAAAATAAGTACAGATCTAAAACAGAGTGGGGTGAAGGTGTATAATCACTGACTTTATGACAGGTCTCTCTCTCTCTCTCTCTCTTTCTCTCTCTCTCTCTCTCTCTCTCTCTCTCTCTCTCTCTCTCTCTCTCTCTCTCTCTCTCTCTCTCTCTCTCTCTCTCTCTCTCTCTCTCTCTCTCTCTCTCTCTCTCTCTCTCTCTCTCTCTCTCTGTGTGTGTGAGGAGCTCATAGGGGATTGTGCGGGGTGTTGTTCCATTCACTGTTCAAAACCAATTAGCATTAGAGAGATGAATATAGGAGATTACAAACCCACCCATTTAAAAGAATCAATTGATTTATTTGATCCTTTCCGTAAATAAACAAACACACTTGACCAAATACCTTCAACAGCTTTATCTGCCCAGTCAGGCCACCCGGCCACTTGGAAACAAAGGCTAGTTAAAATATCAATGCTGTCACTGTTGGCGTTCCTGAGAAATAGCGACTACATCCTGTACACGCTACCCACCCCCTACCCCCACACCCCACCCCCCACCAACCTTGCCCCTTGGAAACAATGGCTAGTTAAAATATCAATGCTGCCACTGTTGGCGTTCCTGAGAAGTAGGGGGAGCTGGGTGGCTCGGTGGTAAAAGCGTTTGCCTCCAGACCAAACGGTCCCGGGTTTGAATCCATCTTGGGTCAAAATTTGCTCAGACCCTTTTTCGTTGTCCCCGTCTTTGAAATCACCCTCGTGGTGGACAAAAGACGTTAAGCCCTAAACATTTAACATTTTTTTTCCTGAGAAATAGCGGCTACATCCTGTACACACCACCCACCCCCCTACCCCCACCCCCCACCAACCTTGCACACACACACATACCCCCCACACACCACCCACCAACCTCGCACACACACACATACATACCCACCACCCTACAAAGCCCCTCACACCACCCAGGCACCCACCAACCTCGCACACACAAACATATTAGGCCAAATTATTTCGTTTTGTGTCAACGCTTCAAATTTATGTCACTATGTCACTAGGACAGAGTTGTTTTGTGGCACAAACCTTGAATATAGGTTTTCTTCCAAATATGGAGCACCAAGTCGTTCCTAAATAAAATAAAACTCGCCAAGTGAGGAGTTTGTGTGGAGAAAAAATTTTTTTTTCTTTCGACGTCTGTGTGAGGTAAAAGTTTTCACTACACTCATCAGCACATCATCACTGCTGGGAAGGATTAAAAATAAAAGACAAAACCCATAACTCTATTCCCAGCGAGAGACCTCAGTGATTTAAAGTTACTATACACCCACCCTGTTTTACGAGTGTTTTTAGATCACCAACTCACGTGAGGAGAAATATGGGTGTGAGTGATTAGTTTGAAACCGGATCTGAATTGCGTGCATTTATTTCCTTTTAACCGGGCAGTGAGACGAACCTAAACAATAGACCTTTATGCCCAAGCTTTTGCATAGTCATTATATAACACATGCTCTGTGTGGGTGAGTGAGTTTATTAGAATGCACCCCTTTCATGACCAGAAAGGTATGCATAGTGTTTTGTACACACAGTTTATATATTGTGTTTTAAAAATAAACTTGACGCTCGACCCACACTGTGGCTTATTTGTTGATGCCACGGGCTGTGGAAAAACTGAATTTGTACTTAATCTATTACAAACAAGATACATTCATCATTTTGAAAACATTGTGATATTCTGCCCTACTGTCAAACACAACACAGCTTATCACAACCATTCATTCATTTGGACTGACAGCAACATTTACTTAGTTGATCCTGAAAAGAAACTAAACGACTACCTGCAATATTTTTACAAGCAATTTGAAGGACAGCCAACCCTGTTCATAGTCGATGACTGCTCTGCAGATAAGGATATTGTTAAGAAGAGAAACACACTAGCAGAACTGGCCTTCAGTGGCAGACACGCAAACATCAGTGTATGGATTCTCACTCAGAAATATAATGCTGTACTGAAAGATTTTAATGAGCAGTTAAAGTTTATATGTTTGTTTTACTGTAAAGATCGTGACAGCTTTGTATACTGTCTCAGAGAGAACAATGTCATCCCCAACAAACACGAATGAGACATTGTGAAAAACAAACTGAAATTGACTAAGCATCTAAAGCTTATTTTAAAGACAGATCAACCCACAGGGTATGGATTAGTGAATTAATTTAGCCTTATGGTTTTGTCCATAAAAAATGATGGACAGACAAAGCGGGCGAGCATTTGATATCACAGAGAGCTTCAGAGGTATTGTGCATTTTTATGACTTAAAAACACAATCTAAACATCCATTTGAGCCTTTGGTAAAACTCTCAACACCAACGAAGATATACATGGCATTTAATGTAACTTTTGGATATTCTAATAGTTAACCACATTATAATTACAAGACTGTTGATCTTAAGACACAAGATTTTATAGTTTGTGATGCTAACTGTGACTGGTTTGAGAGTATGTGTTTACACATATTCTACCATTTAAGTAAACAACATGATAATATTGAATTTGTTACTGTCAATAAAGTGATATTACACCTGCAGCATGAGCACAAGACCTTAAGACACATACCGGGGAAGTGGTTGATTTGTTGGCAAAATGAACTAAATATTTATTATTATAGGGATTACAGACGATAAAGTGGTATTACACAGGTATAATTTTTCCTATTTATTATTTTGTCGGTCAAATAAAAATGACGGACAATGCCCAAAGCTTAAGAAACGTGTTTCACACAACAGATTTCCCTATATCCAACACTTACAGTGTCTATGAATCGATAGAAAGGTCTTTTTTGGTCATACATGATAACCTTCTTTCTGGTAGTGTAAAGATTCAGATTGTTGCTAAAATAGAATTTACCAGGGTAGATGGTGAAGTGATTGTTTCGTATATCTCGACAAGACAACACACAGTTAATTCAAAAGAGGAATTGGAAAAAGTGTTTACAGAAAGACTGTTGCCTGACTTACTTGAAGCAATTGACAGAGCAAAAATGCAGGGATCTGGTTGGCACGAAGGCTGTGTACATGAACTGCAACTGAAGCAGTCAAGATACAATCCTATTTTAGGCAAATCATGGTTGCCCCTACCAACTGAGGTTGCAGACAAAAAGGCTGTCGTTAATGTTCAGAACAAAGATAATTTCTGTTTCATGTGGTGTGTGCTTGCCAAACTGCATTTTGTAAAAACAAAACCTGAACGTGTATCTAACTATACCAAATTTGTAAATAAACTCAACTTCAGTGGCATAGATTTTCCTGTTAAGGTGGAGGATATTGGTCTGTTTGAAAAACGAAATCCTGAGTTATCTGTGAATGTGTATGTATGGGATAATGAGTCTGAGAACAAGTTACAACCAATTAGAGTGTCACCAATTGCCCCAAACTACGGTCAGTCAGAAGATAAGCATGTTGACATGTTACTAATAAGCTCTGGTGATAACTTTCACTACACAATTATTAGGAGTATGTCACGACTAATTCATAATCATGTATCAAAACACAATGGCAAACAGGAAGTATGTAAGAGATGCTTACAAAGGTTCTCCTCTATAAAAGTGGCACTTAAACATACCCTGCACTGTAGGTCAGCTGATGACATTCAAACAATACTTAGGTATCCAGATCATGGTAGCAAGGTTTATTTTAAGAACTATGTTAATAAGCAAAAGCTGCTGTTTGTAGTGTATGCTGATTTTGAATCTCTGTTTGTGCCATATGAGGGTCCTGTTCCAGAATCATTACCAAAGACTCTAAAATTGAGTGATCAAGTGGTGTGTTCTTTCGGATATATTCTTGTTAGGTCTGACGGCCAGCATACAGAACCTGTTATTTACAGAGGTGAAAATGCAGCAGCTGAGTTTTTAACAGAAATGAGACAACTGTATAGTGAAGTAGTACATTATTTGGAAAAGTGTCAGATGCCTTTGGTGATGACAGAAGAAGACAAACAGAATTTTGATACAGCAGTGATGTGTTGGATTTATGAACAACCTCTGGGTGGTGATAAAGTTCGTGACCATGATCACATAACTGGATGGTACAGAGGTGCTGCCCATGGTGATTGTAATTTGAAATTAAAAATAGATCCCAAGGCATACAAACAGCCTATCTTTTTCCACAATCTCAAGGGGTATGATTCACATATTATCATGCAGACTGTGGATGAGTCTTACCAAAAAATTAGTTGTATTGCCCAGACAACTGAGAAATACTTGACTTTTAGGCTGGACAACAAATTACCATTTAATGACTCCATGCAACATTTGTCATTAGGGCTTGCTAGTCTCGCAGAAGGACTGACTGAGTATCCAATAACACATAAATATTTTGAGCCAGACTTGATTAAGAAAGGAGTCTACCCCTACGAATACATTGATCATTGGGTTGTGTTTGAAGAAAGGAGACTGCCTCCAAAAGAGAAATTTTATTCTACACTAACTGGCAAAGGTATTTCTGACTCTGATTACCAGCACACACTTGATGCATGGGGTAAACTGGGGTGTGAAACGATTGGTAATTACCATGACCAGTACTTGAAAACTGATGTCTGTTTGCTAGCAGACGTATTTGAAAGTTATCGTGAAAAGGGTTTGTTACACTACAGTCTTAACCCTGCATGCTACATAACTAGTCCTGGCATGACATGGGATGCATTTTTAAAATCCAGCAAGATATTAATAGACCTGTTGTCTGATCGTACGATGGTTGAAATGGTGGAACGTGGATTGAGGGGAGGCATTAGTATTGCAGCGAACAATTATGCCAGAGCCAACAACAAATATCTGGACGGCCTGGGGTTTGACCCCTCTAGGTCAAGGTCATTCATTACGTACTTGGACGCTAATAACCTTTATGGATTTGCGATGTGTGAATTATTGCCCTTGAAAAACTTTTGTCTGTATGATTTTTCACAGTATGACATAACACAGTTAACAAACTATATTATGAGTCATGACCGAAACCACACGAATGGTTGGATCTCTGAAGTAGACCTGGAGTACCCACACCACCTACATGATTATCATAATGATTATCCATTGGCTCTTGAGAAAATGAATATGATGGGGAAAAAAGAAGACACCAAACTTGTGCCAAATTTGAATGACAAATTCAATTACGTTTGCCACTATCGCTTGTTACAGTTTTACATCAGACATGGGTTAGTACTAAAGAAAGTTCACAGAGGCATTCAATTTGATCAGAGTGCTTTCATGAAAGATGACATAACATGACATAATGAAGAACACAACATTGCGTGTGAGGGACGGCAACACTGCATTTGACAAAGACTTCTTTAAGCTTATGAACAATGCCTGTTTTGGTAAGACTATGGAAAATCCTCATCACCACAAAGATGTGAGACTGGTCACAACTGAATCGGGTGCAATTAAACTTACAGCAAGCCACAGTACACAGGGTACAAAGAGTTTCATTATTCATTGTATGCAGTGTCACTCAAAAAAAAGATTGTCAAACTGGACAAGCCAGTATTCATTAGTATGGCAATACTTGAGTTATCAAAATTGCTGATGCTTGAATTTTACTATGATTACTTTAAACCAAAGTATCATGAGTGCCGTCTGCTATACACTGACAATGACTCTGTGATCATTGATGTGCCTACTGAAGACTTTTATGAAGACATGAAAACAGAACTGCATATGTATGACACGTCTGACTACCCTAAGGATCACCCGCTGTTTAGCACACAAAGCAAAAAAGTGCCTGGGAAATTTAAAGATGAACTCAATGGACTGCTTATTGTTGAGTACGTTGGACTGAGATCAAAAATGTACTCTATATTGCACCAGAAGGGCAGTCAGTCGAAAGCCAAAGGCATAAAAAAACAGCGATAAAAAATAAAGACATTCGACATGAACATTATAAGCAAGTATTAGATGGAGAACTAATGCCTGATTATCCAAACAAAACACTGAGGTCAAACAAACACAATATTGAAATGATCCAAACACATAAAAAGTCTCTAGCAGAAGGGGACACAAAACGAGTGTTTCACACTAAGGAAAAGGCTTATGCACCTGGACATTATGCACTTAAGTTATCTGAAGAAATAGCTGATGAACTAATCGATGAATTAGTTGATGAAATGGTTAAAAATGTGTAACAGTGTCTGGGGGAATAATTTGTAATTCTTCTCTAACAAATGCCCTCTAAGGCGCAGGCTCATACAGATAATAAATCGATGCATTAGTGGAAGGAACTATTTTTTTAATATTGTGGACAGACGTAAACCAAATTGGATCAGTTGCCCTGCGCCTGACGTCATTCTCGACCTCGCCAGGTTGATACAAATATCTCACCTGTTTTGTAAACAAGCTTGTGTCTGGAGGTGTTGTTTTTATTTCTTACCCTGATGGCAATGTTTTCAATTTAATAGCATCATCGGGCTTAGATTGACCTTCATTATTCATTGCTTTTATCACAGACGGTAATCTCTTAACCCACTCAGTGTTACATGTGTCATGCATGAGTTCCTTAGAATACTGATAGCTGAAAAGTCTCTCCGATAATTGTTTGTTAAAGTTCTCAACAATTGCCTGTGATCTGTGCACGCCTGGTATGCCTCGCCGCACTAGCACTCCATGCTTTGCAAATAACTGATTAACAGTGCCTTTAAATTCAGATCCATCATCGACTTGCACAAGCCTAGGGTATTTTAAAGGACCACGACTATATATTTGTGTTAACGCAGTGGCCACTGTACTAGCATTCTTGTCAGTTATGGGTTCGGCTTCCTTGTACCGTGAAGCTATGTCGACAACAGTTAATGCATACTTGTATCGTTTCTTTCTTATTGTATCATGCGGCAGGAACAGGAGATCCATTTGATGGGTGTCATTAGGGATAGTGTTTACAAAATGAGGTCTTGTTATTTTTCTTGAAGCAGGAAGATATATTTGCCAAATAGCCTGTTTTTGTAGCCACTGTTTTATTTGGTCGAGTGTGACATCACCACCCACAGCCGCATGCAATTTTTCTATTGCAGTTTTTCCTTTCAAGTAGCCAATAGGGGAGTAATATATTTTTGATACTTTAGCTCCGACGTCTGTCATTTCTTCTAGCAATAAAAACTCCTGTAAAATATACTAATGTCATTCCTACTAGAACAAATATTATTTCTCCATTTTTTTGTTCTGGGCTTGGTTGGTAGTAGTTGCTAAATTTTGGTCGTGGGATAGACATGTCTTCACCCGTGACAAGAAAATATTCTTTGATCGTGTCATCGACATTTGTGCGTGACCCTCAAGCCTGAGTTTTTCATTGATGAAATCAAGTTTCTCTATTCTTTGCTTCTCATATTCTTGTTGCGCTTGTGCCAGTTTTTCAGATGCCTCATTGTGACGCTTCATTTCTTCTGCAGATTCCTCTCTACCCATTTTTGAACAAAAATAGTTAGAACCACTAAATGCAAGTGCGTTAATAACGGCCCCACCAATCATAATAGATATAGTTGCCATATTTTTTATTTGCATAGAAACATTTTCTGGAATAATTCCTTGCTTGACAAGAAGGTCTTTTGTGGCAATCGATGCTGTTACAACAGCTGCTAGCTTAGCACTGTCTTCGAAGTCTAATCTACTCAAGTCTGCTGATTTCATTTTGAGAAGACTTTTCCCAAGCATTGAATAAGCAACTGTTAGCCCGCTTATTAAGGCAGAGTGATAGATGAGGTTCATTATGTTCTTTGTGTCACTCATTTTCTTATGCCACAAAAATTAAAATAATAAATTTATTTACTGCATGTAAAATGAGTCCACGGCTTTGGGTGTTGCTGGTAATGTGGCGACTACTTCTTTTATTTTTGGAGTGCTTGATTTTTTGGACACTGAGTCTGTGGTTTGTATTTTTTGTATAATTGGTAACCTACATAACCAAATCCGAAAACAAATCCAGCAACTATATATTTTGTTGTTTCGGGTTTAGACTCAGTTGTTTGTCTCTCACTTTGTTGGGGGTGTGACAGTAGTGACGCTGGTGCTGTTGATGGTGTGTCAGTCTTTTCTGTTAATGCTTGAAGCTGTAATTGTTTTTGTCTGTTATATTCAGCTAATCTTTTCCCAGGATCTATTCGACCTGGGCTTTTAGCCTTAGTCACTGTTTGAACCTGTGTCAAGACAGGACTCTGTTGTGGAGTCGTCTGGGTCTCGTCCATTTTCTTCTAATTTAAAATTTATTTTAGAAAAATCAATATGACTCCAAGTAACGAGTAAGGTTACCACAGGTGCAAAGTAATTCCCAAACTTGTAAAATATAAGGCATGCTAATTTGCCTATTAAACCTGAAACTATGGGGTTGCTTTCTAAATCATGTGAAAGGAAGTGACTCACAGCTTTTGTGTATAGGCAGACAAGAGATCGACTCAAATCACGTGTCATCAGTGAACTAATGTGGTTTTCATATTTCGAATGAAGTTTAAATAGTTCATCAGCAGTAAGAGATTCTATGTCTTCTGTCATGTTTTGTTTTTTTTCGATAAAAGCTTTTGATTTTCCAGAAACAACTACAGACAGAAGACGCTGTTTTTTCGAGTCTAAGTCTTTGTTTTCTACAGCACAGATATCGCTTAGAAGAAGTAATTCATCTTGGTTCATTTTATAATGAAAAATAAAAAAATAACACAGCTTTGCTTGGAACTGTGAATAACTTATGATCTTACTTGATAACTAATTTTAAAGTTACCTACAACTTACTAGTGACTTTGACGTTAACTTTGAAATTAGTTGTCACAAGTTCTTGACTCCAGACAATAAGACACTCGGTCAGATTTCTCAAGTTACAAGGACAACAAGAAAACGTTTTTTAGTACTATGGTGGTCGAGCTGATGGCGTCAAATGAGCAGGCATGACATCTCTTTGCGAAGAGTATGACAAATTTAATGAACAATTGATCTTTACTTGCTTATAAATCCTTGTACTTTTTACATAGTTTCTTCTACGCCTATCTTTTTTCCTTGTTCTAAAAAAGATTTCTTTAGCTCTTCAACATTCATGGGTTGAATACGCATCTTATTCTGTATTTCAGACTTTTGTTGTTTGTAATTGGCCAAATCATCCTG
The DNA here is from genome assembly GCA_036245525.1 of Semisulcospira habei. Classification (NCBI taxonomy): domain Eukaryota; kingdom Metazoa; phylum Mollusca; class Gastropoda; family Semisulcospiridae; genus Semisulcospira; species Semisulcospira habei. Next base: position 271,210,165 of record BTPG01000001.1, read on the forward strand.
GACTTTTTTAAATTCGTGATTGTCAACTTTATTATCCTCTAAAGCCTTACTGATAATAAGTTTCATACTGCTCAACTTAGCTCCAGCGAGCGTACTCAATGCTTCATGCTTCTGCAACTTCGTATGAAATCTTTTGTTAAGGGCCTCCATACCAAAGCATGCCAGGCTTGTGGCAAGGCCAACACCTTCAATAGCTATTCCTATGACACTTCCCACTCCCGTTGCAAACAGAGCTATACCTCCTACAGATAATCCGGCTGAAACCACACCCACAGCCATTGAAGTGTTGTGTACAGAATTGAAAACCGTTTTGTAACGTCATTTGCACCGGGAGTATTTTGCTTGTTCTTCTTCCAAATACTTCAACGCTTCTGTAATATTCATTAAACGGAATGAGTCTGCCTGTAATGTTTATCTGGAACAATAGGATCAAGCGGCTCAGGTGTTATTTGCGCATACAGTGGTGGCATTTTTTGTGGCAAATATTTTTTTATTAATCTTCTAATTTATTTTGCAACTCTTCAAAGGTATACAATTTGCTAGCATAATAAAACGAAACAAGGTCTATGTGTTCCAGGTTTATGAAACTTAGATAAACTAGAGTTGTTTTATCAATCACTAACTTAACAGCAGGGAGACTACTCGAAACTTCAAAATCTGTATTGATTTTTATAATAGCAATAACAACCTTTGTTGACTCTGCTACTGAGCTATCCCACGTAAGTTTGATTCCCTGTGCTATAACTGCTTCTTTCACAGCTTCCACAGATCTCATGAGAATTTCAAAAACTATTGTCGCATCTCTATCTATGGTAAAATTTGCTGGTACAAATGAAATAGAAGTATCTGTTCTGCCTTTTCTATTTGTAAGAAAATACCTTCGTTTTCCATACTCTTGAAGTTTCAGTTTTTCTCTGCTATTGGTTTTGAAATAGCTTTGCACAAGACTTACAAGTATTGGCTCAGAGTTAACAACTTTTCTAAATACTAAGGCACCTTCATCAGTCAAATAAACATAAGGACTGATAAAAAAATAAACTTTATGTCCCATACAATGGGAATAGGTGCAAGCGGAACAGGGGTAGGAATAATTACCCATTTATTACCCACATGTTTTAAGCTGTAGAGCACATTACTTACAGGAGTAGGAACAGTAACATCACGAAGTTGACTAAGTTTAGGAAACGCGCCATCTTTTACATCTTCAATTGCCTTTCGTTTGTACAATCCAACAGACACAAGTTCAAGGCCATACACCTCTCCTACCTCACCTTTTTTATCAAAATCTTGCAAGTCAGCCAAATCTTTCAACTCTATTGATGGACACGCAACTGGAACAATTATCAGCTTTGGACCAGGACCGCTCATTTTTATAAAACAAAAATAAAATTTATTTCACTTCCAACAAACAAAAATCATGCATGACAACTGGTTTGTCATCCTGGTTAGTTACAGATAAGCACAATGATTCAAAGAAACAGGAGCCCAATTTTTTAAACTGTGAATTAGGAAATCTAACAACTACATTTTCACAATATGGGGCAGTTCCAATCGACACACATTTCAACAAAGTCGAAGGCTTTCCATTGTGAAGATTATCAGTAGTGCTTATTTTTTTCAAATGAACATTTAGCAATGTGTGTACTGACAAATGAACAGGGTATCTTCCAGTTATTCTTAATTATTTTGGTGATAATCGACGTCCATCTGATTGTGACCAATATTCGTCTGGATATGTTATTTTATTACCTAAAAAACCAAGTAATAATAAAGACTAATTGATAAAGAAAACTGACCACTTTTCAGAAAATCAATTGTAACAAGTAAATTAGCTGGGTTTAAAGTTGATTTAATTTTAAATTCATTTTGAAACCATTCAGCTAAAGTACAAAAGTCATAATATCCAGCTCATAAAATATCACCCTTTTCTAAACCATCAAGAGTTCCACTTACAGAATAATTGTTATCATCTGTTACATTAAACCACTTTACTGTATAAAACATGTCATGGATAGCTACAGCCTTGCTACCATCACGATTATCAATCCCAATAGTTAACCACACTGGTTTGCTTGTGTCAAGATTTGTTATGGTAATAAACATTTTTATTATCTCATAAAAAAGGATGGAATTTAAATCACCAACCATTATTACTACAAACGCATTTCAATTTAACGTGAATGCCAAATACAATGTCGAACCAACTTATGAACAGAAAATAATTTAACTAAATCAACTCGACATAGATGTAATCGAACAAGATTTATTTCAAGTCAAAGTACCCAACCCTTTTGATAATTACCTAAACCCTCCAATAACAGACGATGCTACTGCAAGAAAGTGGCCTTCAAGTCTACTACAGATGTTTCAAAACCAACTCAACTTTGCTATTCTGTGTAGTACTACAGGATGCGGCATTTCTTTTACAGACCATTTGAATCACCCAAACAAACTGATTAAGTCTGTCTATCGTTTTCACACTTACTACCAGCTTAGAAGAATACTGTCAGAACTGCATACCCCACTACCAACTGAATCTAGTTTCAACAGGTATAACAACCTGATGGATATGAAAGCGTTTGAACGGATTTGTAATGAGTTTAACATAAGCCCCCGGTATGACTTCACACAAAAACTTGATGATCACAACGGCATGGGTACATTGTATTACGCTATGAGTCACAGACAATACCCACAAGATTATTACCCTGGTTACACTTCATTCTCATCAAAATCACAAGTATGGTTAGGCTCAATAGAACAGAAACAGTCTAATGCCTGGACCACATCTATCTTAGACAGGAGTGACGGGTTTACTCAAGCAGGAGTGGAGCGCGTAAATGAGTCTATCAGAATTTATGTGTGGTGTATACTAGGAGCACAAGCTCAAACAAAATAGAATATTTTGAATGGAAGTGAGAAGTTTGCCGCACAAAAACAGTTTCTTGCAAATCTGGAAGATTCAATTAACTCAGTGATAGATCTCCCGTCAAGCATACAGAGCTATCAAGACGTTCTCAGATATGCGAGATCAAAAGTTGACTTTGTAGTTGGCATCGGGTTATACATGTTACCGTCTGATCTTCAACTCCAAATGGGGACAATAACAAATTATAATAATGAAATAGTTGTTGCAGGTGTTGGTCAAAAACTCGGCCTCAATCAATCTGTAAACTTAGGAGGAACAACTGCGCATGTACAGTTGTTAAAACCATCACAGGTGGTTACTTCCCCTGCCCCGGTATTAACACAAGCTGTAATATTTCAGTCTACACATGATTCCGAGAGAACAGCATTGGTAACTGGCCTTATTGGAGTAGGAATATTACTTTTTTACCTGTTTCATTAAATAACCCACCATTAACCCTCCTACTGTCACCAAAAAGACCCAAACATTCTCTGCCATATATCCTACTACCTTTGCTGCAGTACTTATCATCCAACTGACAAGTGAGCCTAAAATGCCAGGCAGCACATCCATCGCTTTTACAGCTAATTTCTTAAGTAGGTCTATATATGAGACAATTGTTTCTTTACCCACGACTGTAAATCTTTTGGATCAGTTGATGGTGCTGGAGGGGCTGGAGCGCTACCCCCTGGTCCTCCCGTTACAGCTAACACTACAGTACTAATAATAAATCCGAGAGCAGTAATTAAACTTGCAATTGTGATACCCTGCTCTCTGAAAAGTGTTTTCCATCTCTCAGCCAACGTTGTGTCTTCGTGAAGTATTTTCTGAATAGTTTCCCTAATTCTGTTGACCTGTGTTTTGATTTTTTTTTTTCCAATTTCAATCACTTCTAGCCGTGCGGATCTTTCTATCTGCAAATCATTTAATCTGTGTTGTATTCTTTCTTTCATTTCTGTGTCAAGATTCCCATTATCTGCGCTAGCCAGTTTTTCTTTTTCTCTTTCAATGTGTTTATCAAGCTCCCCTAGTTTGGCTACATTATTCACAAGCTCACCTGTGATTGACTGCAGTGTTCTATCCAACCCCACTAACTCCCGCATTGTCAAAGGAGAGTCACCCATTGTTTTCATAGCCTCATTTATTTGCCCTTCTGTAAATGAAGTTTCTTGTCGTACTGTGTTTGCTATTTCTGGCAGGCTTGTTACTGCTGCCATTTCAATTTCTTGTCCAGTTGGCAACCTTGTTTGTACGTCATGAAGGGTACTAGCAAGACGAGGTGGTAACTGTTTATCTCCAATACCAAGTTGACGCAAGGCGCCAACACCACCTTCATTTTAGATTGTACTTAAAGCTCTAAACTTACCAGGGTCTCTTTTGTTAGTCAATTGTACTTTTCCTCTGTCAACAGTGTTTAAATATAAATGGCCCTTGCCATCAAGTTCAAACTGATTAGGATCTATGTTGTCTGGGCGGTCACCAACATGATCATAAAACGAGTTCACTTTGGTTCTAAAAGTTCGTGATGTAAACTGTAAGTATTCCTTGTACCAGCCATATCTGCCATATCTGTTGTACCAGTATCATAGTCATTCATGTCATCCATTTCAAAATCTTCATGGTTAAATCCTCCTGCTGCCATTGTTTTTATTAATTAAATATTTTTGATTTTTGCATAATAAAATGACACAGACCTACGAATCAAAGTTAGACCCATACAGAAAACTACGTGAACCTTTTGGTGTTAAGGGCATTAGACAATCAATTGTCATCACTAACAATCCTAGTACTATACATCCAAACCAAACCCTTACTGTCAAGTTTCCTAACCTAGGCCCCAGTGATGTTATTGTTCCTGGTACTGCACGCCTTGCATTTAATATCGAACTTTTATCAGACACAGATGACAAAAGAACACTAGTTAACAACCTAGGTAGAGCAATTATTAAGAATATTAAAGTTAAACTTGAAGGACAGGAAGTGTTTAGTCTTGACGATTCCGATGTGTTCTACTGTTACAAAGATTTGTGGCTTACACGGGGAGAACAAGAGGATCGTATTTATCAAGGCATACAGTCAGATAGCATTATGAAAATTTGAATCAACGCAGGTGATAAATCAACCACAGAAGTCAAAAACGTTATAGTGGCAGAAACATATGGAAATAGATTTTGCATTCCACTTGAGTTTGAAATCCTAACAGCGCATTTGCCTTATTACCAAGGAGCACTGAATGACCGTCTGAGTTTTGAACTAATCTTTAATGACTACTCCAAAGTTACCAAATCAACGGATCTCAATGCATCATACAAGATCTCTAACATTTCCTTGGAATATGAGATTGTCACGCATGCTCATTTAGCTACTCTCATACAAAATCAGTACCAGTCAAGACTGCCGATTTATAATGACCGTGTGATAAGACACAGTTTAATTAATAAAAACAAAAGTGACCAGATTTGGAATATCAACCTAAACACGCCTGCTAGGTCGTTGAAAGGCATTCTTATTTTGTTTGTTGAACCAGGAAGTCCATATCAACGAGATTCAGAAAATTCTATAATCCGAAAAGTACACATTTATCCTGTACAATCAAAGGACAACCAAATCAAGTGTATGCATCTGGAATTGATGGGATATCAGCACTATGATGAGATCACAAAGTATTTTGCAGGGGGGAGAATTAGAGATAAATCGGCTAACATAGCATGTAAGTATCTGCATCTGTATGATGTAAGAATCGGTGAATACCTGACAAACTGACAAACACGCACTGTGGCTAGATCTGCGTTCTACAGAAGATGATTTTCTTCATGGGTCTGGCCGTACTATCGAAAACGGCAGTGACGGGATTACAATTCAAATACAAAAAAGACTAAAAAAAGCCAAAGCAATAAATATATATCTGTATATGATTTATGATGCGCAGTTAAACATTTCTGAGAGCAGGCTAAGTAGTCACATATATTAAAAAGTATTCACTTAGCTTTTGAGTTGTTTTGGTTTTAATCCTTCACAGCCCAATTTGAATCAGAAATGCACCAAATCACAATAAAATCCGAACGTGTTAGCGGGCACGTCACGCTTGTGCTCATAAACTCAGACTAAACTGAAAATAAAAGGCCATTGTACAGAGTAGTCCCCACTGAGAATAAACAGGAAACCGTTTCACTACCAATTTCAACCTTCCTGGTTATGAAAGGGACGCAAAAACTCACCCACACAGAGCATGTGTTATATAATGACTACCCAAAAGCTTGGGCATAAAGGTCTATTGTTTAGGGTCGACTCACTGCCTGGTTAAAAGGAAATAAACGCAGGCAATTCAGATCCGGTTTTAAACTAATCACTCACACCCAATTTTCTCCTTGCGTGAGTTGGTGATCTAAAAACACTCGTAAAACAGGGTGGGTGTATAGTAACTTTAAATCACTGAGGTCTCTCGCTGGGAGTAGAGTTATGGGTTTTGTCTTTTATTTTTAATGCTTCCCAGCAGTGACGATGTGCTGATGAGTGTAGTGAAAACTTTTTCTTCACACAGACGTCAAAAGAAAAATTCTTTTTTTCTCCACACAAACTCATCACTTGGCGAGTTTTATTTTATTTAGGAACGACTTGGTGCTCCATATTTGGAAGAAAACCTATATTCAAGGTTTGTGCTACAAAACAAATCTGTCCTAGTGACATAGTGACATAAATTTGAAGTGTTGACACAAAACGAAATAATTTGGCCTAATATGTTTGTGTGTGCGAGGTTGGTGGGTGCCTGGGTGGTGTGAGGGGCCTTGTAGGGTGGTGGGTGTGTATGTGTGTGTGTGCGAGGTTGGTGGGTGGTGTGGGGGGGGGAAGTATGTGTGTGTGTGCAAGGTTGGTGGGGGGTGGGGTGTGGGGGTAGGGGGGGTGGGTGGCGTGTACAGGATGTAGCCACTATTTTTCAGGAACGCCAACAGTGACAGCATTGATATTTTAACTAGCCATTGTTTCCAAGGGGCAAGGTTGGTGGGGGGTGGGGTGTGGGGGTAGGGGGGTGGGTGGCGTGTACAGGATTTAGTCGCTATTTCTCAGGAATGCCAACAGTGACAGCATTGATATTTTAACTAGCCTTTGTTTCCAAATGGCCGGGTGGCCTGACTGGGCAGATAAAGCTGTTGAAGGTATTTGGTCAAGTGTGTTTTTTTATTTACGGAAAGGATCAAATAAATCAATTGATTCTTAAATGGGTGGGCTTGTAATCTCCTATATTCATCTCTCTGCATTTTATGGGGGACACGATACCGATAATGAAAAATAAGACATACCTTGGCATGTTTAGACATAACATGGTGTTTTTTTTCGTCGGGGGTTCTTTCTCCGGGTACTCCGGTTCTTCCACCCCCCACCCCCCACCCCCCACCCCCCACACTTTGGTACCGGTCTCAGGCCACTTTACAAATTTCAAATACAAGCGATCAAAAATCTCTGTAACTTCAGTAGCTGACTGGCCCTTCGTTTGTCTTGTACTGTGTTTGTCTTAAATGGCGTAAAATCCGTGTTTGTTTCGTGAGTGTGTGAGGGTTTCAGGCGCGGCGCTTTGAGTCGATTTCCCCAAAATTGAGAAAAAGCGCCTATATAATAACAGTATTATTATTATTATTAATACCATGTTAGTGTGATGAATATCGAACTGCTTAAAAAAGTTTGGAAATCCTTTTCTAAACCTGAAGGCGACATTATGAATAAATTACCTAACAGGTTTAGTCATGACGTGGAAAATGTGGAAAGAGAGAGAGAGACCTGTTATGCCGCACATATGCCGCACACATGCCGCACACATGCCGCACACAAGCGCGCACCCGTCGCGTGTGGTGCAAAACCCGCCGCGTGTGGTGCGACACCTGCCGCGTGTGTGCGGCACCCACCACGTGTGTACGGCACCTGCCGCGTGTGGTTTTGCACCTGCCGCGTGTGTGCGGCACCCGCCGCATGTGTGCGGCACCCGCCGCGTGTAGTGCGGCACCTGCCGCATGTGTGCGGCACCCGCCGCGTGTGGTGTGGCACCCGCCGCGTGTGTGCGGCACCCGCTGCGTGTGGCATTGCAACTGTATGTAACGTATGTTGTTCCACTTGGCTCTCTTGGCCAGGGTGCTAAGTGAGTTAATCGGCAGTACTGTGTCAGGTATGTTTGCTTTAAGGGGTCACTGTACATGACCCCTCAATTGATTTGTAAGACAATTTCACGTCTACTGTCAAGTGAGTGCCAACTGGCACTTGATAATAAACAACATATATTATGTCTTGACTGAAACTGTATTCATAATATCAGAATGGTGACCCCGAGGTATGCTAATAGGTTTTAAACAGTGAGATTGAATAAAAGAGAAGACAACACGCGACATATTTAATTGTTTTAAGTTACTTTTGTCTCAGCTAGTTAGAGTGGCAAGGGTGTCTTAAATCTGTGAAGCATGTCATTCATAAACCCACTGTGCCCTTATACCACAGGCAAGTCTTGTCTGGGGTAAACTCAAAAGCTACTGGCTATATGGCTGAGTGGTGTAAATGTATAAAGTTACTGTTAATGTATTTCCTAGAAAAACATGATTTTGCTTGTTAATAAATTTCAATATTACCTACAGTTTTGTTTATTGTTTTTAATTTTTTATATTATAATAAAATGAACCAAGACGAACTCCTTCTATTAAATGATATCAATGCTGTAGAGAACAAAGACTTAGACTCTAAAAAAACAGCGTCTTTTGTCTGTAGTTGTTTCAGGCAAATCAAAAGCGTATCTAGGAAAACAATACATGACAGAAGACATAGAATCTTTCACCGCTGACGAGCTAATCAAACTTCATTCTAAATATGAAAATCACATCGCTTCACTAATGACTCCTGATTTGAGTCGATCTCTTGTATGTCTATACACAAAAGCAGTGATTCAGTTTCTATCTGTAGACACTGACAGTCTATCACACGACCTTGAAAGCAATCCTATTATTTCAAGTTCAATTGGTAAATTAGCATGGGTCATGTTTTACAAGTTTGGCAGTTACCTTGCATCTGTTGTAACATTGCTTGTTACCGGGAGCCATATTGATTTTTCAAAATTAAATTTTACTGCAGAAGAAAATGGACGAAACCCAGACGACTCCACAACCGAACCCTGTCTTGACGCAGGTTCAAACGGTGACTAAGGCTAAAAGTCCAGGCAGGGTTGAGGCTGGGAAAAGAGTACTCACAAACCAGATAGGTGAGGCTAGCGCTGGCAGAATTGTACAACAAACCAAGGGGAATTACTCAGCGCTGGACAACAGTTAGACCCCCTGCCCCCGCCTATCAGGCACCCAATCGCCAGCCCACAGAGAAATACGCAGGTATAGAATAAGACGATCATTTGCATCTTCAAATAAGATGCATCAGGTCTCTTATATAACCCATGTCTTTCTCCGGAACTTAGGAAGTAGTGTATGTATGTTTCCCCTGCCTACTTCCTAAGTTCCGGAGAAAGACATGGGTTATATAAGAGACCTGATGCATCTTATTTGAAGATGCAAATGATCGTCTTATTCTATACCTGCGTATTTCTCTGTGGGCTGGCGATTGGGTGCCTGATAGGCGGGGGCAGGGGGTCTAACTGTTGTCCAGCGCTGAGTAATTCCCCTTGGTTTGTTGTACAATTCTGCCAGCGCTAGCCTCAACTATCTGGTTTGTGAGTATCTCAGTATAACTCGAGGTGAATTTGTATCGTTACATTGTTGTGTAATGTTCTGTGCATCTACTGTGGGCAGTGGGCAGATGTTCACATCTGCACGGGACTTAGACGACCCCGCCCTCCACGAGTCCCCTGCTGCCTTGCAGGCCTGGCCGCTTGGCTGCGGAAAGGCTAAGGAAGGAAACCCCTGACATCAAAGCCCCCGTGTCTCCGGTGAAGGCTTTTGACCCAGAGACTAAGACAAGGACAGTCTGATATAAAACCTACGACCCTAGGACCTCGATGCCATCGTCCCAGCTTGCTAGGCCATGGCAGACGAACCAAGGGTTTAAAGGGTGGGGCCAGTACTGCGCACACTGCACTCCACCAAAAAGCTCCACCGCGCAGGCTTTAGGAAACGTCCCAGTAGACTTTGATGATGACGATACAGAGTACATCAGGTATCGCTTCGATGGCAGCCTGTTCAACCTCAGACGACTGCAGGCCCACACGAAAACCCTAGACCAACTGATTCGTGAACTGCTTTTTGCTGATGACGCTGCCCTCGTTGCACACACAGAGAGAGCCCTGCAGGCCCACACGAAAACCCTAGACCAACTGATTCGTGAGCTGCTTTTTGCTGATGACGCTGCCCTCGTTGTACACACAGAGAGAGCCCTGCAGCGCATCACGTCCTGCTTAGCAGACGCTGCCCAACTCTTTGGACTCGAGGTCAGTCTGAAAATGACAGAGGTCCTCCATCAGCCAGCACCCAAGAAAGTGTATCGCCCTCCTCACATCACCATTGGCGAGTCTGAACTAAAGTCAGTGCACCAGTTTACGTACCTTGGCTGCATTATCACGTCGGACGCCAAGCTGGACAAGGAGCTTGACAGCAGGCTGGCAAAAGCGAACAGCGCTTTCGGGCGACTTTTCAAGCGGGTGTGGCACAATCAACAGCTGAAAACAGGCACCAAGATCAGCGTGTACAGAGCTGTGGTCCTCACCACCCTGCTGTATGGTTCCGAGTCCTGGGCCCTCTACCGCAGCCAACTACGACTCCTCTAACGTTTCCACCAGCGCTGCCTGCGTACCATCCTGGGCATTCACTGGAGTGGACTATGTCACCAACGTCGAGGTCCTTGAACAGGCTGAAACTGTGAGCATCGAGGCCTTGCTGCTGCGGACACAGCTCCGCTGGGCAGGGCATGTCTCCAGGATGGAGGATCATCGCCTACCAAAGATCACCCTGTTCGGCGAGCTTGCTACTGGACACCGTGACAGAGGGACACCAAAGAAGAGATACAAAGACTGTCTCAAGAAGTCACTTAGTGCCTGCCAAATCGACCACCACCAGTGGTCCTCGCTTGCTGTGGACCGTGACACCTGGCGCTCCACCATTTACAAGGCAGCTGTCTCCTTTGAGGACTCTCGCAGAGCCAGCCTTAAGGACAAGCGGCTCAGGAGAAAAAACACAGATGCCACAACTCAGAACCCTGGCCATACCTTCCCTTGCAGCCACTGCGGTCGAACCTGCCTATCCCGGATAGGCCTCCACAGCCACGAACAAGCCTGCAGACATCGTGGGAAACTCCTATAAAATCTTCGTCCGCGAAGTCAAGCCAAGAAGACTGTGGGAATACAGGGTATTTACCCGACCACATATAGTAATGCACCTTCGTGTTTGTGTATGTATGTTTCCCCTGCCTACTTCCTAAGTTCCGGAGAAAGACATGGGTTATATAAGAGACCTGATGCATCTTATTTGAAGATGCAAATGATCGTCTTATTCTATACCTGCGTATTTCTCTGTGCGCTGGCGATTGGGTCCCTGATAGGTGGGGGCAGAGGATCTAACTGTTGTCCAGCGCTGAGTAATTCCCCTTGGTTTGTTGTACAATTCTGCCAGGGCTAGCCTCACCTATCTGGTTTGTGAGTATCTCAGTATAACTCGAGGCAAATTTGTATCGTTACATTGTTGTGTAATGTTTTGTGCATCTACTGTGGGAATACAGGGTATTTACCCGACCACATTATAGTAATGCACCTTCGTGTTTGTGTATGTATGTTTCCCCTGCCTACTTCCTAAGTTCCGGAGAAAGACATGGGTTATATAAGAGACCTGATGCATCTTATTTGAAGATGCAAATGATCATCTTATTCTATACCTGCGTATTTCTCTGTGGGCTGGCGATTGGGTGCCTGATAGGCGGGGGCAGGGGATCTAACTGTTGTCCAGTGCTGAGTAATTCCCCTTGGTTTGTGGGAAAAGAGTAGCTGCGTTGAACAAACAAAGAAAGTTAGAACTACTGCAAAAGGCTTATGCAACTGACTCAACGACAGGACCACCATCAACAGTGCCGCCATCACCCCCACTGCCACTACCAACACACCCACCACCACAACAAAGTGAAAGACTATCAACTAAGTCTAACCCTGAACCCGAAATAGCAAAATATATAATTGCCGGATTTGTTGCCGGATTTGGTTACTTAGGTTACCAATTATACAAAAAAATACAAACCACAGACTCGTACAGCGTCCAAAAAATCAGACACTCCAAAAACAAAACCAGAAGTCGCCACATTACTAGTAGCATCCAAAGCTCTTGACCCATTTTTCATGCAATAAATAATTTTTTTATTTTAATTTTTATTGCCTAAGAAAATGAGTGACACAAAGAACTTAATGAACCTTGTCTATCACTCTGCTGTGATAAGTGGACTAGCAGTAGCTTATTCTATGCTGGGAAAAAGTCTACTCAAAATGAAATCGGAAAAACTCAGTAGATTGGACATTGAAGATTCAGTTAAACTAATAACGATTGTCACAGCGTCAATTGCAACAAAAGACTTTCTCATCAAGCAGGGAATTATTCCAGAAAATGTTTCTATGTAAATAAAATAATATGGCGACTTTAGCAGTAATAATTGGAGAAGCAATGGTTAACGCATTGGCTTTCACTGGGTCAAATTATCTCTTTTCAAAAGTAGGTAGAGAGGAATCAGCAGAAGAAATGAAACGTCACAATGAGGCATCAGAAAAACTTGCTCAAGCGCAACAAGAGTATGAAAAGAATAGAATAGAGAAACTTGATTTCATTAATGAAAGACTCAGGCTTGAAGGTCACGCACAACATACGTTTTCAAATACAGATGATGCAATTCGTGAGTATTTTTTAGTCACAGGTAATGACATGTCTGTCCCAAAACCGAAACTAAGTGACTATTACAAACCGAGTACAGAACAAAGAAATGGAGAAATACTCTTTCTTCTAGTGGGAATATTTGTATTTTATACTGGTCTTTATATTGCAAGAAAAAATGGCAGCCGAAAATAAACTATCGAAAATATATTACTAACCAATTGGATATTGGAAAGGACAAACAGCTATTAAAAAATTACCTGCCACTGTGGGCGGAGATATATCACTCAATGTGATAAAACAATGGTTACAGAGACAAGCAATATGGCAAATATATCTCCCTGCTGCAAGAAAAATATCTCGACATCATTTTGAGAACACAACACCAAATGACACACATCAAATGGACCTTCTGTTCCTACCCCATGACACAATAAGAAAAAAGCGTTACAAATATGCACTGACTGTCGTAGACATAGCTTCAAGGTATAAAGACGCCGAACCCATATCTGACAAAACTGCTACCACAGTTGCTACTGCTTTATCAAAGATATATAGTTGAGGCCCTCTGAAATTTCCCAGGCTCGTACATGTTGATGATGGATCTGAATTTAAAGGCACAGTTAATCAGTTATTTGCGAAGCATGGCATACTGGTTAGACGCGGCATTCCAGGTGTGCGCAGATCACAGGCAATTGTAGAGAATTTTAACAAACAGTTATCAGAGAGACTTTTCAGTTACCAGTACTCTAAGGAACTCATGCATGACACGCGTAACACAGAGTGGGTTAAGAGATTACCAGCGGTGATGAAAGCAATGAATAACGAAGGACAGCCTAAGCCTGCTGATGCTATTAAATTGAAATCAATTACAGAGCCAAAAACAGGGCCAACCCCAGCACCCGACACAAGTTTATTTACTAAACAGGTAAGATATTTATATCAACCTGGAGAATCAGAAAATGACGTCAGACGCAGAGCGACAGACCCCATCTGGTCAACGTCTGTACACAATATAAAAATAAATAATTCCTGGTGCTGATGCAACAATATATTAGCTGTAAGAGCCTGCACCACAGAGGGCATTTGACAGAGAAGAATTACAGATTATTCCCCCCAGACACCGTTACTCATTTCAGAAACTAACTCATCGATTATTTCATCAACCAGTTCATCGGCTATTTCTTCAGATAACTTGAGCCTGTAATGTCCAGGCGCATAAGCCTTGTCTTTACTGAAAAACACACGTTTCGTGTCCCCAACTGCAAGTGACTTTTTATGTGTTTGGATCATTTCAAGATTATGTTTGTTTGATCTCAGTGTCTTGTTTGGATAATCAGGCATTAATGCACCATCTAAAATTTGCTTATAATGTTCATGACGAATGTCTTTATTTTTTATTGCTGTTTTTTTTTTATTCCTTTGGCTTTTGACTGACTACCCTTTTGGTGCAGTATAGAATACATTAAAGTAAAACTTGAAGGACAGGAAGTGTTTAGTCTTGATGATGCTGATGTGTTTTACTGCTACAAAGACCTTTGGCTTACATGACAAGAAAGAGAAGACCGTGTTTACCAAGGCATACAGTCTGTTAATGTTGCTAAACTTAGAATTGATGCGGCAGACAAATCAACATCTGCAATTGAGGACGTTATATTAGCAGATACATACGGTAATAGATTTTACATTCCACTTGAATTTGAAATCCTCACAACACACTTGCCTTATTAACAAGGAGCACTGAATGACCGTCTGAGTTTTGAACTAACTTTTAATGACTGTGCAAAATTTATCAAAACAACTGACACAGACGCAACATACAAGATCTCAAACATATCTTTGGAATATGAAATTGTCACACACACTGAACTTGCCAGACTCATACAAAATCAATATCAGTCAAGACTTCCAATTTATTATGACCGTGTGATAAGACACAGTACAATACCCAAAGACAAAAGTGATACAATGTGGAACATAAACCTTAACACACCTGCCAGGTCACTGAAAGGCATACTGATGTTGTTTATTGAACCAAAAATCCATTCAAAAGAGATTCAGAAAAATTTTACAATCCAAAGATTACACATTTATCCTGTACGATTGAGGGACGTCCTAATCAAGTGTATACTTCGGGTATGCTGCCTTATCAATACTATGATGAGATCACAAAATGGGCAGGTGGAAGACTTAGAGAAAAACCGGCAAACATGGCGTGTAAAGATTTACATCTGTATGACGTAAGAATTGGACAATACCTGACAGAAAAATATGCACTGTGGCTAGACCTTCGCAGTACAGATGATGACTTTTTACATGGGTCAGGACGTACTGTTGAAAACAGTAGTGACGGAATAACAATTCAGATACAAAAAAAGACTGAAACAGGAGGAGCAATAAACATATATTTGTATCTGATTTATGATGCACAACTCAATATTGCAGACAGTAGACTAAGTGGACACTTGTATTAAATTATATTGTGTATTAAAATGAACCGGAGCTTGATGACACTCGACCCACACTGTGGATTGTTTTGTGGTGCCACTGGCTGTGGAAAAACTGAATTTGTACTTAATCCAGACCAAAAAGGTGACTGCCAAGCGTGTAATATGCAAAGAAGTACCCAACGGAGAAAGAAACACGCTTAGAAAAGACGGGTACAACACAATTTATTAATATTTCGGGTAAATACCCTTTGTCAAAATAGACAAACAAACAAACATAGAGATTAGCCGCTACTTATCTTCAATGGCAGAAGGAATGTGGCAACTGAAGGAGGTGACGTAAAATAAAAGAAAAGAAAAGGAAGAACAAAAGTGCGGAAAAAGTAAAAATGACGTCAACGAAAAATCGCGTAAGAGAGAGACTCGGAAAGAACCTGAACACGAGAGACAAGAGTGTGTGCAAGCACGTGCAGGAGCGAGCGAAAGAAAAGGCGTGTAGATGAGGCCAGAGAAAGAGAGAGAGAGAGAGAGAGAGAGAGAGAGAGAGAGAGAGAGAGAGAGAGAGAGAGAGAGAGAGAAAGAGAGAGAGAGAGAAAGAGAGAGAGAGAGAGAGAGAGAGAGAGAGAGAGAAAGAGAGAGAGAGCAAGACGGAGAGAGAGAAAGAGAGAGAGAACGAATGGGGAGTACCCTTGGGCACGAAGTAGGCTGAGTGTCTAATACACAAAGCCTGCTAAACACCAACCCGAAGGCAAACTTTATATCACCTTCAAGTTGAGGACTACCTCGGGGAAAAACGGGAGGACCCCGGGAAAAAAACCCCAGCATTTAGCACGGTACACAACAAGTAATAAGTCATGAAAACAAAGCAAAGAATCAAAATCAGTAAGAGAATATTGGTATAAGTGGAGAGTAGGTAGTTGTGAAACCGTCTTCAAGGGTAACTCAAAAAATAAGGGGGAGAGAGAGAGAGAGAGAGAGAGAGAGAGAGAGAGAGAGAGAGAGAGAGAGAGAGAGAGAGAGAGAGAGAGGGAGATGGGGGCGGGGGGGGGGGGGGAAGGGGGGAAGGAGTAAGGAAAAAAAAAAAAAAAAAAAAAAAAAAAGGGAGGGGGGGGGGGGGGGGGCGGACGACAATCAGCCAGAGCCACCAACCCCACCCAACGGGCACCCACCAGCCCACAGAAAAACACACAGGTACGCAACAAGACGACCACATACATCCCCAAGGGATGCACACGATCGCCCCGCCCCAAAACCGCGTATCAAACCGTGAGCCGGAGACCCGGTGCCCGACAGGGAAGGGCAAGGGATCCAACTAAACGTTCGGCCAGCGCTGAGAAAGTCCCCAAGGGAAATGTACATATCAACCAGCGCCAACATCACGTAACTGATTAGTGAGTAGTAAATCAGTGAGGTAAAGTAGCAGACACAAGCAAGGTAAACAATGTTAATCTTTCATATTCATCCCGAGTGGCGCCACAGTGCCCAGTTTATTAATCAGAAATTTTTCACGGTCTTTCCTGGCCCAGACATTACTGGCTTGCATAAGCCAGAGGCCTTTAACTCGAATGTCTGAGACGGAGTGGTCGGCCTGATTGAAATGTCGTCCGACCGGTCTGTTGTATTGGTACTTGACAGACTGAAGATGTTCTTTGAAACGGTCGTTGATGGTTCTTTCCGTCTCTCCAACATAGAGTTGGCCGCATTTAACACAGGAGATGACATAAATCACGTTGGTGGTTTGACACGTGAAGTATCTGACAGATACTTCACGTGTCAAACCACCAACGTGATTTATGTCATCTCCTGTGTTAAATGCGGCCAACTCTATGTTGGAGAGACGGAAAGAACCATCAACGACCGTTTCAAAGAACATCTTCAGTCTGTCAAGTACCAATACAACAGACCGGTCGGACGACATTTCAATCAGGCCGACCACTCCGTCTCAGACATTCGAGTTAAAGGCCTCTGGCTTATGCAAGCCAGTAATGTCTGGGCCAGGAAAGACCGTGAAAAATTTCTGATTAATAAACTGGGCACTGTGGCGCCACTCGGGATGAATATGAAAGATTAACATTGTTTACCTTGCTTGTGTCTGCTACTTTACCTCACTGATTTACTACTCACTAATCAGTTACGTGATGTTGGCGCTGGTTGATATGTACATTTCCCTTGGGGACTTTCTCAGCGCTGGCCGAACGTTTAGTTGGATCCCTTGCCCTTCCCTGTCGGGCACCGGGTCTCCGGCTCACGGTTTGATACGCGGTTTTGGGGCGGGGCGATCGTGTGCATCCCTTGGGGATGTATGTGGTCGTCTTGTTGCGTACCTGTGTGTTTTTCTGTGGGCTGGTGGGTGCCCGTTGGGTGGGGTTGGTGGCTCTGGCTGATTGTCTTCCGCCCCCCCCCCCCTCCCTTTTTTTTTTTTTTTTTTTTTTTCCTTACTCCTTCCCCCCTTCCCCCCCCCCCCCCCCCCCGCCCCCATCTCCCTCTCTCTCTCTCTCTCTCTCTCTCTCTCTCTCTCTCTCTCTCTCTCTCTCTCTCTCTCTCTCTCCCCCTTATTTTTTGAGTTACCCTTGAAGACGGTTTCACAACTACCTACTCTCCACTTATACCAATATTCTCTTACTGATTTTGATTCTTTGCTTTGTTTTCATGACTTATTACTTGTTGTGTACCGTGCTAAATGCTGGGTTTTTTTTCCCGGGGTCCTCCCGTTTTTCCCCGAGGTAGTCCTCAACTTGAAGGTGATATAAAGTTTGCCTTCGGGTTGGTGTTTAGCAGGCTTTGTGTATTAGACACTCAGCCTACTTCGTGCCCAAGGGTACTCCCCATTCGTTCTCTCTCTCTTTCTCTCTCTCCATCTCGCTCTCTCTCTCTCTCTCTCTCTCTCTCTCTCTCTCTCTCTCTCTCTCTCTTTCTCTCTCTCTCTCTTTCTCTCTCTCTCTCTCTCTCTCTCTCTCTCTCTCTCTCTCTCTCTCTCTCTCTCTCTCTCTTTCTCTGGCCTCATCTACACGCCTTTTCTTTCGCTCGCTCCTGCACGTGCTTGCACACACTCTTGTCTCTCGTGTTCAGGTTCTTTCCGAGTCTCTCTCTTACGCGATTTTTCGTTGACGTCATTTTTACTTTTTCCGCACTTTTGTTCTTCCTTTTCTTTTCTTTTATTTTACGTCACCTCCTTCAGTTGCCACATTCCTTCTGCCATTGAAGATAAGTAGCGGCTAATCTCTATGTTTGTTTGTTTGTCTATTTTGACAAAGGGTATTTACCCGAAATATTAATAAATTGTGTTGTACCCGTCTTTTCTAAGCGTGTTTCTTTCTCCGTTGGGTACTTCTTTGAATTTGTACTTGACTTATTACAAACAAGATACATCCATCATTTCGAAAACATTGTAATATTCTGTCCTACTATCAAACACAACAAAGCTTATCACAACCGATTATTCATTTGGACTGACAGCAGCATCTACTTAGTCGACCCTGAGAAAAAAACTAAATGACTACCTGCTGTATTTTTACAAGCAATTTGAAGGACAGTCAACTTTGTATATTGTTGATGACTGTTCTGCAGAGAAAGACATTGTCAAGAAAAGAAACACACTGGCAGAACTGGATTTTAGTGGCAGACACGCAAATGTCAGTGTATGGATTCTCACTCAAAAATATAATGCTGTATTGAAAGATTTTCGAGAACAGTTAAAGTTTATCTGTTTGTTTTACTCTAAGGAACGTGACAGCTTTGAAGACTGTCTCAGAGAGAACGACATCATACCAAATAAGCATGAACGAGACTGTAAAAAACAAACTGAAATCGACTAAGCATCTAAAGCTTATTTTAAAGACAGATCAGCCTATAGGGTATGGGTTAGTGAATTAATTTATACTTTTGTTTTGTCCATAAAAAATGACAGATGGACAAACCATTGACATCACAGACTGCTTCAGAGATTTTGTACACTTTACTCAGATAAGAACAACTCCCAAACAACCTGACATAAACCTCTTAAAAAAAACAGCAATATATTTGTCATATAATGTGTCCTTGGATTATGTTGATGAGCATCCAAATGTGGAGTGTTTGACAGTTGATTTTAGGACACCCACCTTAAGAGTTAAAAATAATAACCACCAGGACTGGTTTGAGATACTTTGTGTACAAATATTTCAACAACTACGCAAACTAAATGTTTATATTAGCAGTGTTACAGTTAATAAATTGGTATTACATAGGTGTAATTTTTCAATTATTATTTTGTCGGACAAATAAAAATGATGGACAATGCTCAAGGTTTAAGAAACCTGTTTCACGCAACAGACTTGCCTATATCCAATAGTAACAATGTCTATGAATAGATAGAAAATTCTTTCTCTGTCATACAAGATAATCTTCTTACAGGCAGTGTAAAGATTCAGATTGTTGCAAAAATAGAATTCAGCAGAGTAGATGGTGAAGTGATTGTATTGTATATCTCGACAAGACAACACACAATTAACACAAGAAGAGAATTGGAAAACGCGTTTAGACAAAGACTTTTGCCTGACTTTCTAGAAGCAATTGACAGAGCAAGAATGAAGGGTTCTGGTTGGCATGAAGGTCATGTATATCAACTGCAATTAAAACAGTCAAGGTATCATCCTATATTAGGTAAATCATGGATACCACTGCCAACAGAGGTTGCAAACAAAAAGGCTGTCATCAATATTCAGAACAATGATAATTTCTGTTTTATGTGGTGTGTGCTTGCTAAACTGCATTATGTAAAAACAAGACCTGATCGCGTATCTAACTACACCAAATTTGTAAATGAACTTAATTTCAGTGGTATTGATTTCCCTGTTAAGATAGAAGACATAGATTTGTTTGAACAATTAAATCCTGGCATATCTGTAAATGTGTATGTATGGGATAATGACTCTGTTGACAAGTTACAACCCATTAGAGTATCACCACTTGCCCCAACCTACGGACAATCAGAAGACAAACATGTTGACATGCTATTAATCGGTGATCACTACACAATTATCAGAAGTATGTCACGTCTATTTCATGGGCATGTATCAAAACACAATGGTAAAAAAAAAGTGTGTAAGAGATGTTTACAAAGGTTTTCCTCTATTTCAGTAGCACACAAACATGTTTTGCACTGTAGATCAGCTGATGACATATAGACTGTACTTAAATATCCAGATCCTGGAAGTCAAGTATATTTTAAGAACTATAGGAATCAGCAAAAGCTACCATTTGTAGTGTATGCTGATTTTGAATCACTGGTGGTTCCGTATAAAGGTCCTGTTCCAGAGTCATTGCCATAGACAGTAAAATTGAGTGATCAAGTGGTGCGTTCTTTTGGTTATATTCTTGTTAAGTCAGACGGTCAGCATACAGAGCCTTTTATTTACAGGGAGGGGGGGGGGGGGGGGGGGGGAAATGCAGCATGTCTGTTGTTAACAGAAATGAGACAACTGTATAGTCAGATGGTACATTATCTAGAAAACAATCAGATGCCTGTGATGATGACAGAAGAAGATAAACTAAATTTTGATACAGCTGTGACGTGTTGGATTTGTGAAAAACCTCTGGGGGGTGATAAAGTTCATGACCATGATCACATAACTGGACGGTACAGAGGTGCTGCACATAACAATTGTAATTTATTATTAAAAATAGATCCCAAGACATATAATATGCCAATCTTTTTCCACAATCTCAGGGGGTATGATTCACACATTATCATGCGTGCTGTAGATGAGTCTTACAACAAAAATTAGTTGCATTGCACAGACAACTGAAAAATACTTGACTTTTAGCTTGGACAACAAATTAGTATTTTATGACTCAATGCAACATTTGTCTTTAGGGTTGGCTAGTCTGGCAGACGGACTGACTGACTATCCAATAACAAGTAAATATTTTGAGCCAGACTTAATTAAGAAAGGTGTGTATCCGTACGAGTACATCAGTGACTGGGTTGTGTTTGAGGAAACAAGACTGCCACCAAAAGAGAAATTTTATTCCACAGTAAATGGAAAAGGTATTTCTGACTCTGATTACCAACATGCACTTGATGCATGGAATAAATTAGGGTGTCAAAAAATTGGTGACTACCATGACCAGTACTTAAAGGCTGACGTTTGTTTGCTAGCAGATGTATTTGAAAATTACCGTGAAAAGGGTCTATTACACTAGTCTTGACCCTGCTTGTTACATAACTAGTCCTGGCATGACATGGGATGCATTTTTGAAATCCAGTAAGATATTTATAGACCTGTTGTCTGATCATACAATGGGTGAAATGGTGAAACGCGGATTGAGGGGTGGCATTAGTATTGCAGCAAACAATTATGCAAAAGCAAATAATAAATATCTGGATGTCCCGGACTTTGACCCCGAAGGGTCAAGGTCATTCATTAGTACTTGGATGCTAACAATTTGTATGGGTTCGCAATGTGTGAGTTATTGCCCTTGAAAAACTTTTGACTGTATGATTTGTCACAGTGTGACATAACAGACATAACAAACAATATTATGACTCATGACCGGAACGATCCGAAGGGTTGGATCTTTGAAGTTGACCTGGAGTACCCACACCATCTACACGATTACCATAATGATTATCCATTGGCTGTTGAGAAAATGAGTATGACAGGGAAAAAAAGAAGACACTAAACTTGTACCAAATCTGAATGACAAATTCAATTACGTTTGCCACTATCGCTTGCTGCAGTTTTACATCAGACATGGGTTAGTACTAAAGAAAGTTCACAGAGGTATTCAATTTGATCAGAGTGCCTTTATGAAAGATTACATAATGAAGAACACAACATTGCGTGCCAGGGACGGCAACACTGCATTCGACAAAGACTTCTTTAAACTTATGAACAATGCCTGTTTTGGCAAGACAATGGAAAATCCTCATCACCGCAAAGATGTGAGACTTGTTACAACTGAATCAGGTGCAATTAAACTTACAGGCAAGCCACAGCATACAGGGTATAAAGAGTTTCATTCATCATTGTATGCAGTGTCACTCAAAAAAAAAAAAGATTGTTAAACTGGACAAGCCAGTATTCATTGGTATGGCAATTCTTGAATTGTCAAAATTATTGATGCTTGAATTTTATTATGATTACTTTAAACCAAAGTATCCTGAGTTCCGTCTGCTATACACTGACACTGACTCTATGATCATTGATGTGTGTACTGAAGACTTTTATGAAGACATGAAAACAGAACTATACATGTATGACACGTCTGACTATCCTAAAGAACACCCATTGTACAGCACACAAAACAAGAAAGTGCCTGGAAAGTTTAAGGATGAACTGAATGGTGTGCCTATAGTTTAGTATGTTGGACTGAGATCAAAAATGTATTCTATACTGCACCAGAAGGGTAGTCAGTCGAAAGCAAAAGGAATAAAAAAAAAACAGCAATAAAAAATAAAGACATCCGTCATGAACATTATAAGCAAGTGTTAAATGGTGCATTAATGCCTGATTATCCAAACAAGTCACTGAGATCAAATAGACATAATCTTGAAATGATCCAAACACATAAGAAGTCACTAGCAGTAGGGGACACGAAACGAGTGTTTCACAGTAAGGAGAAGGCACCTGGTCATTACAGGCTTAAGTTATCTGAAGACATTTGTGATGAACTGATTGATGAGTTAGTTACTGAAATGAGTAACAGTGTCTGGGGGAATAATCTGTAATTCTTCTCTGACAAATGCCCTCTGTGGCGCAGGTTCGTACAGGTAATAAATCGGTGGACTGCCGGGGACTATTTTTTTTATATTGTGTACAGATGTAGACCAGATGAGGTCTGTTGCCCTGCGTCTGACGTCATTTTCAGCCTCTCCAGGTTGATATAAATATCTTACTTGTTTAGTAAATAAACTTGTGTCTGGCACTTTTGTTTTTATTTCTGACCGTGACGCCAGGGGTATTGTTTTCAATTTAATAGCATCTGTGGGTTTTACATGGCCTTCATTATTCATTGCTTTTATCACATGTGGCAATCTTATTACCCACTCAGTGTTACGCGTGTCATGCATGAGTTCCTTAGAATACTGGTAACTGAAAAGTCTTTCTGATAATTGCTTGATAAAGTTCTCAACAATTGCCTGTGATCTGTGCACACATGGAATGCCTCGACACACTAGCACTTTATGCTTTGCAAATAATTGATTAACTGCTCCTTTGAATTCACTCCCATCATTGACCTGGGGAATTTTAAAGGGCCTCGGCTATATATTTTTGATAATGCAGTTGCAACAGTAATAGCGTTCTTGTCAGTTATGGGTTCAGCGTCTTTGTACCTTGAAGCAATGTCGACAACAGTGAATGCATACTTATATCTTTTTTTTCTTATTGTGTCATGGGGTAGAAACAGGAGGTCCATTTGATGCGTGTCATTAGGGGTAGTGTTTTCAAAATGTGGTCTTGTTAGTTTTCTTGGTGCAGGGAGATATATTTGCCATATTGCCTGTCTTTGTAGCCACTGTTTTATTTGTTCAAGTGATACATCACCGCCCACAGCCGCGTGTAATTTTTCTATTGCAGTCTTTCCTTTCCAGTAGCCAAATGGAGAGTAATATATTTTTGATAGTTTAATGACTGTCATTTTTTCTAGCAATGAAAACTCCAGTAAAATAAACAAATGTCATTCCCACTAGAACAAAGATTATTTCACCATTTCTTTGTTCTTGGCTGGGTTGGTAATAGTCACTTAGTTTTGGTTTTGGGATAGACATGTCTTCACCCGTGACAAGATAGTATTCTCTGATTGCGTCATTGACATTAGAAAATGTATGCTGTGCGTGACCCTCTAGTCTGAGTTTTTCATTGATAAAATCAAATTTTTCAATTCTTTGCTTTTCATACGCCTGCTGGGCTTGTGCTAATTTTTCTGACGCTTCATTGTGGTGCTTTAATTCTTCTGCACTCTCTTCTCTACCCATTTTTGAAAACAGATAGTTTGAGCCACTGAATGCCAGGGCGTTGACAACAGCACCACCCACAATAACAGCTAGTGTTGCCATATTATTTTTATTTACATAGATATATTTTCGGGAATAATTCCCTGCTTAACAAAAAAGTCTTTTGTGGCGATTGACGCTGTGACAATCGTGATTAGCTTTACACTGTCTTCGAAGTCTAATCTGCTAAGGTCTGCCGATTTCATTTTGAGGAGACTTTTTGCAAGCATAGAATAAGCAACAGCTAGTCCACTGATTACGGCAGTGATAGACAAAGTCCATCAAGTTCTTTGTGTCGCTCATTTTCTTAGGCAATAAAAATTTAATAATATTTTTTATTACTGCATGAAAAATGGGTCGACAGGTTTTGGTGTTACTGGTAATGTGGCGACTTCTGGTTTTGTTTTTGGAGTGTCTAATTTTTTGGACATTGTACGAGTCTGTGGCTTGTATTTTTTGTATAATTGGTAACCTACGTAACCAAATCCGGCAACAAATACAGCAAATATATATTTTGTTGATTGGGGTTTGGGGTTAGTTGATAGTCTCTCACTTTGTTGTGGGTGTGACGGTAATAACGGTAGTGATGGTCCTGACAGTGTTGGCACTTGTCCTGACGGTCCTGTCGGTCCTGACGGCGGGTCAGTTACTGTTTGTGCCTTAAGCTGTAATTTTTTTGCCTATTATATTCGGCTAATCGTTTGCCAGCTTCTACCCGGCCTGGGTGTTTCTGTTTAGTCACTGTCAAAACAGGGTTCTGTTGTGGAGTCTTCTCCTCCAGCTGATCCATTTGGTCCATCCTTTTCTTTTCTTAGAAAATTTAATTTTGAAAAATCGATATGGCTCCACGTGACAAGCAACATTACCATAGGAGCAAGATAATTTCCAAATTTGTAATATAAAAGGCATGCTAATTTACCAATTGAACTTGGTACTATTGGATTTGATCCCAAGTCGCAACTTAGGCTGTCAGTATCAGCAACAGGCAAGAAGTGACTAACAGCTTTTGTATATAATGATACTAAAGACCGACTCAGATCACACGTCATTAGTGAAGCAATGTAATTTTCATGAATTAAATGTAATTTAATTAATTCATCGGCTGAAAGAGATTCTATATCTTGTGTCATGTATTGTTTCCCGAGATAAGCTTTCGACTTCCATGAAATAATCACAGACAAAATACACTGTTTTTTTTGTTGTTGTCTAAGTCTTTGTTTTCAACAGAGTAGATATCATTTAGGAGTAACAATTCGTCTGAATTCATTTTATAGTGAAAAATAATAATAATAAGTAAATAAAAATGTAGCACTTATCTTTGTGTTTAGGCTGCTGTATATAAAATAAAAACACTTTAATCCTTGCATCCCTTGCTAGCGCAAAACATTTTACACATGTCAATGACAGAGGCAGACCAGTGCATCACATGCAGCATACTACTCTGAGTGCCATCTTGCTTCCAATGACTGGCACAGTGTTTTTTAACGCTGAAGAAATATATGAACAGCAGACAAACCCAGGCAGTCTAACACGCAGAGAGATAAAACACCACTCATGCCTGTCTATACAGTGCTACAATCAATTACTGTGCCAACATGCGGTTATAAGCCTTTGAAATGGCCTGTAGCCCTGGGCCGGCACTGGCCGGCACAACCACCCGCCTGTCAGTGCAGTGCATACCAGCACAGAAATAACAGTCGACAGTCAACACCACTCAGCCTAACTCACAAGAAGGGCCATGCCCTAAATGTTTCTCTGTTTCCAACAGGCTGCTAACTCGTTTAGATTTGTTTCTGACTTGTCTGTGTTGATTGATATGTGCATTAGCTGCCGTCTGCTATTTGGGTGCCAGGTACTGATTATGAAAAGAAAGCTCTCGGCACCGATTGGCCAAATTAGTCTGATGCAATGTCTGGAAAAGCTGACGCAATGCAAGGCAAACTTGTTTGGGCCCAGTTGCTGTAAACATAATTCCTTAGAAACCAGTCACAACTCTTTCATTGGCGCATGTTGACTGGAGATAGAACAGGACAGGTATCGCCTTTACAGCACAGGTATACTGTTCTATTTAAGTCTCTTTGCGAGTAAGTTGAGGTTCTTGGCTGTGATCATTTGCCGCAAACCACCGCATAGTCTAGCAGGCCAATGCAGAGCCGAACTCATGAGGGCTCCGAATTTATGAATAAAATTAACGACATAATTTCCAAGTGATGACTATTGATTGTCATCACTGTTGTGTCGTTTCCTAGGAATGACGCATACATGTCTCATAGCCACCTCACAGAGAGAGAGAGGCCTGATTTAAAAGTCAGTATATATGTGTGCTTGTTTAAATCTGTGTACGGTCACCATGAAAAGTTACCAGCAGTGAGTCATCTGCACCTGTCTCGTCATGATTTCCCGAGGAAAAGTAGTGCTCCTATTGAACCTTTCGGCACTTAGAATTTCTTAAAGTGTGTGTGTATTATGCAGCTCTGCCATACCAGTTAGTTGTGTGTGTTTGTATGTATGTGTGTTTGTATGTATGTGTGCGTATGTATGTATGTATGTGTATATGTGTGTGCGTGAGTGTGTTTGTGTGTGTTTGTTTGTGTGTGTGTATGTCCCAGTAAAGGTTGAATTGGACGAACCGCCCACCGCTGAAGAGACCCTCACAGCCATCCACCAGCTCAAGAGTGGCAAAGCAGCAGGCATTGATGGAATACCGCCAGAGATCTGGAAACATGGAGGCACAGCACTGCACAACAAGCTCCATGACCTCTTTCTCTGCTCCTGGGAGGAAGGAACACTACCAAAAGATCTCCGTGATGCAGTCGTTATCACCCTGTACAAGAACAAAGGCGAGAAGTCTGACTGTTCCAACTATCCGGGAATTACCCTGCTGTCCATTGCTGGGAAAATCCTTGCAAGGCTGCTACTGAATCGGCTGGTACCTGCCATCGCTGAAGACCAACTCCCAGAGGGCCAGTGTGGCTTCAGAGCAAACAGGAGCACCACCGATATGGTCTTTGTGCTGAGACAGCTACAGGAGAAGTGCCGTGAGCAGAACAAAGGGCTGTACGTAACATTTGTCGACCTAACAAAAGCATTCGACACTGTGAGCAGGCAAGGCATGTGGCAGATCCTGGAGCGACTTGGCTGTCCCCCAAAGTTCCTCAACATGATTGTCCAGCTACACGAGGACCAGCAAGGCCAGGTCAGACTCAACAATGACCTCTCAGAACCATTCCCTATTCTCAACGGCGTAAAGCAGGGCTGCGTGCTGGCACCGACCCTCTTCACCATCTTTTTTAGCATGATGTTGAAGCAGGCCACAGTGGACCTCGATGATGACGATGCAGTGTACATCAGGTATCGTCTCGATGGCAGCCTGTTCAACCTCAGACGACTGCAGGCCCACACGAAAACCCTAGACCAACTGATTCGTGAGCTGCTTTTTGCTGATGATGCTGCCCTCGTTGCACACACAGATAGAGCCCTGCAGCTCATCACGTCTTGCTTCGCAGATGCTGCCCAGCTCTTTGGACTCGAGGTCAGTCTGAAAAAGACAGAGGTCCTCCATCAGCCGGCACCCAAGACAGTGTATCGCCCTCCTCACATCACCATTGGCGAGTCTGAACTAAAGTCAGTGCACCAGTTTACCTACCTTGGCTGCATTATCACGTCGGACGCCAAGCTGGACAAGGAGATTGACAGCAGGTTGGCAAAAGCGAACAGCGCTTTCGGTCGACTTTTCAAGCGGGTGTGGCACAATCAACAGCTGAAAACAGGCACCAAGATCAGCGTGTACAGAGCTGTGGTCCTCACCACCCTGCTGTATGGTTCCGAGTCCTGGGCCCTCTATCGCAGCCAACTACGACTCCTCGAACGCTTCCACCAGCGCTGCCTGCTTACCATCCTGGGCATTCACTGGAGTGACTATGTCACCAACGTCGAGGTCCTTGAACAGGCTGAAACTGTGAGCATCGAGGCTTTGCTGCTGAGGACACAGCTTCGCTGGTCGGGGCATGTCTCCAGGATGGAGGATCATCGCCTACCAAAAATCACACTGTTCGGCGAGCTTGCTACTGGACACCGTGACAGAGGGGCACCAAAGAAGAGATACAAAGACTGTCTCAAGAAGTCACTTAGTGCCTGCCAAATCGACCACCACCAGTGGTCTTCGCTTGCTGCGGACCGTGACACCTGGCGCTCCACCATTTACAAGGCAGCTGTCTCCTTTGACGACTCTCACAGAGCTAGCCTTAAAGACAAGCGGCTCAGGAGAAAAAACAGAGATGCCGCAGCTCAGAACCCTGGCCATACCTTCCCCTGCAGCCATTGCGGTCGAACCTGCCTGTCTCGGATTGGCCTCCGCAGCCACGAACAAGCCTGCAGACGTCGTGGTCAACTCCTATGAAATCTTCGTTCGCGAAGTCAAGCCAAGAGAGAGATGTATGTGTGCATATGTATGTATGTATGTGTATATGTGTGTGCGTGAGTGTGTTTGTGTGTGTTTGTTTGTGTGTGTGTATGTTTGTGTGTGTGTATGCATGTGCGTATGTATGTGTGTGTGTATGTTTGTGTGTGCGTATGTATGTGCGTATGTATGTGTGTGTGTGTGTGTGTGCGTGTGTGTTTATTCCACTGGAATGTGTTATTTGGGTGCTTTGCATTACCTGCATGCTTTCAACTCGGTATTGCCCGTATTGATTGGCACCCCGCATTAGACACATTGGGAATAAACACAGGCATGTGATTTTTTGTGCAAGTAGAGCCATTACTGAAAAATAGTATCGGTTTGTAAGTTTGTTATCGGGTGCCTGTTTATATTTTATATTTACCAGCAAATGGTTTTTCTGAGGAACAGGTTTTTCAAAAACAAGCTCTTTCACAACGCATGTCTTGCTATCGCCGTGCCGTCAAGTGGAGACCTGAAGTACAGTTGACTAAAGCCAGGCCTGGGGCCGGGGGCTCTTGAAGATCTGACCATGTGTTAGCTCATAAGAATCCCACTTAAAAAACCTGCAGAGGTAACCTTTAAGTTACCTACAACTTGTAAGTAAGTACAAAGTTCCACTTGGCAGCAGTGGACTGAAACTGGTGTTATTCCAGTGCTGTGCGAGTTGATTGCAGCCCAATAACGAGTTATTGATATGCCATTACGCTGCACACAGTGCGTCGCCGGCCCGGTGGGCGGGTGGGGGAGAAATCAATACTCTGCGATGTGCAGTCTGCATGGTTAAATGGGGTTTATGTGTGTGAATATGTTTGTTTGTTCCAGACAATAGACAATACAGTTAATGATTCTCAGGAGTAGGTGTGATAGAACTAGTGGGAATGCTAAGGTTCGTTTAACCAAAAGATCGCCGATCTTCTCCTGAGAATGTTAGCGTTGATAGCGTTGTGAGTGGTTGTGTTCAAAAATAAATAGATATAGGGTATTTGTATGGCTTATGAGAATCCGGAGCTCTGGAGATCTCTACTTTTCTATCTCTGTTGTGACGGGACCCTCTTCTGTTGAAGTAGAAGACCCTCTGAAGTTACCGAAGAAAAATCGTTGTGTAGTTGTGACTAGACCACTACATCTTCAGTCGAAGTAGAAGACTTACTGTTGCTGGCCAGTGGAGGTAGGAAAATTGTCGGCGAAGTCAATCAGTTGGCGAAAAAAATCTGCGTCAGCAGAGCAGATAGGGAATGTGAGGGAGCGGGTGTCCGGCTTTCTTTTCCCGGGTTTTTTTTACTTTTTATTTCCTTCTTTGTCCCTATGTCTGGACACTTACATTTAGTTATTCAGGTTCCTAATGGCTGCTTCTAGTAGGCATGCGTAAGGCTGTAGTTGGTCATTCCTAGTGGATACTACACAAAACTAAATAGTCCCTTAGTTTCTCAGTTTGTAGAGCCTCAAATGATACGTCTAAGTATTTCCAGCTATTTAGTAAAACGTTCCGATCATTCACCATGTCGGGAAAAATTAGATCTATTCTGGAATTTACTTAGATCTAGCGTCGTCTAACCGCATTACTCATAACAAGCGATTAGTGGACCGTTACTCGCAAGCATTCTTCTTAAAAATGTCGATAATTAGGCATAATAAATTGTATTCCATGTCCGATAATGTCATCATATAACATCACTGTAATTCAGAATCGTTCGGTTCATAAAACATTTTTAAGTATTCATTCAACAATCTGTATTTGAACAGAGAGTTTCGTTTCTAGCAGCCGCCGTGATATGGCCTTAGTTGCCTGCTCGGCGTTAAACCCAAATAACTAACTAACTAACTCGTTTCTAGCAGATCAAAATGGCTACCTTCGAAAGTGAAAGGCGAGGAAAAAATAAAAGCTTATAACTTCCAAACTGCAATCAAATAAAATCTCAGGAAATAATCTGCGTTAAAGATAAACTACAGAATTCCGATTATAACCACAATTTCTCTTGTCGTTAGTTTTTCTTGCCGATATCATTAGAAATTCTATCTCAGGGCGGGCACACAGCCACACAGAGTAACGAGAATGATCTGAACAACAACACTGGAAGCAAGCCTCTCAGTCTCACTACAAGCGAAGCCAGCAACGAGCGCAGTCAGACTCTACAGTGCACGCAATGAACGTGTGACTAAACAGACCACCGACCTGCCGGGAAGCAGACTCAGACATACAGCCGACATCAAGTGAAGCCAACAAGATTACAAATTAAAAGCCGAAATAGCGACCAACACTCTAATAGAGTGAAGAAGATCATCAACTTTCAACGCAATGAAACAAAAATCCACATAAAAGTGGTCAGGCTTGGTCCGCTGACGAGAGTAGTGCATGGCAAGTAAAGCAAAAACTTACTCGAAATACACAAACGCAAATAAATGATAAACTCAAGACCAAAAGTCAACTAGTTTTGTGTATACGGCCAGACCGGGTGAATCCTGAAGTCTGCGTGTGTGCGATGAGAGCACCGTTTTTTTCATACATATATTATGCTTTTTTTCAGTGAACATGTGCAGGCACTGAATTACTGTGCTACAGTGAAGAGCACACTGGTTTTCAGCAACAAGAACCAGTTCACTGGCAGTACTGATTCAAGCTTTAGTGTCTAGGACACCAACCACAACAATACATTTTTGTCAAATTGTCGTAGACACCCCCTCCCTCTGCTCTCTCCTTGAAAACAACAAACAAAGCTAGAAACAGATTGTGGTTGTCTTCCTTCTTCGTGGCTTGACTTCGCGAACGAAGATTCTATAGGGGTTGTCCACGACGTCTGCAGGTATGCTCGTGACTGCGGGGGCCAATCCGGGACAGGCAGGTTCGACCGCAGTGGCTGCAGAGGGAGGTCTGGCCAGGGATCTGACTTTCCGCATCTCTGTTGTTTCTCCTGAGCCGCTTGTCTTTACGGCTAGCTCTGCGAGAGTCCTCAAAGGAGACAGCTGCCTTGTAAATGGTGGAGCGCTAGGTGTCACGGTCCGCAGCAAGTGAAGACCACTGGCGGTGGTCAATTTGGCAGGCACTAAGTGACTTCTTGAGTCAGTCTTTGTATCTCTTCTTTGGTGCCCCTCTGTCTCTGTGTCCAGTGGCGAGCTCGCCGAACAGGGTGATCTTGGGTAGGCGATGATCCTCCATCCTGGAGACGTGCCCAGCCCAGCGGAGCTGTGTCCGCAGCAGCAAAGCCTCGATGCTCACAGTTTCTGCCTGTTCAAGGACCTCGACGTTTGTGACATAGTCACTCCAGTGAATGCCAAGGATTGTACGCAGGCAGCGCTGGTGGAAGAGTTCGAAGAGTCATGGTTGGCTGCGTTAGAGGGCCCAGGACTCAGAGCCATACAACAGGGTGGTGAGGACGACAGCTCTGTACACGCTGATCTTGGTGCCTGTTTTCAGCTGTTGAATGTGCCACACCCGCTTGTATAGACGTCCGAAAGCGCTGTTTGCCTTTGCCATTCTGCTGTCCAGCTCCTTGTCCAGCTTGGCGTCCGACGTCATGATGCAGCCAAGGTAGGTAAACTGGTGCACTGACTTCAGTTCAGACTCACCGATGGTGATGTGGGGAGGGCGATGCTCTACCTTGGGTGCCAGCTGATGGAGGACCTCTGTCTTTTTCAGACTGACCTCGAGTCCAAAGAGCTGGGCAGCGTCTGCGAAGCAGGATGTGATGCGCTGCAGGGCTCTCTCTGTGTGTGCAACGAGGGCAGCGTCGTTAGCAAAGAGCAGCTCACGAATCAGTTGGTCTAGGGTTTTACTGTGGGCCTGCATTCGTCTGAGGTTCAACAGGCTGCCATCGAGACGATACCTGATGTACACTGCATCGTCATCGTCGAGGTCCACTGTGGCCTGCTTTAACATCATGCTAAAAAATATGGTGAAGAGGTTCGGTGCCAGCACACAGTCCTGCTTCACACCGTTGAGAATGGGGATTGGTTTTGAGAGGTCATTTTTGAGTCTGACCTGGCCTTGCTGGTCCTCGTGTAGCTGTTCGATCATGCTGAGGAACTTTGGGGGACAGCCAAGTCGCTCCAGGATCTGCCACATGTCTAGCCTGCTCACAGTGTCGAACGCTGTTTTTAGGTCGACAAACGTTACTGATTGTTTAACCATGAAATAAGAACGAAGGTTATGTGTGAGCACAAAAGACCACTGGTACATTAATTACAACATCTTACATTACAACATTTTGGACATCATGTAAAAATATGCATATCTCTGCAAACATTACGAACCGTCAGCACTGACAACAGTAAAGACATTTCCTTTGCTTCTATACACATCTATTCTTCTTCTTGGCTTGGCTTCGCGAACGAAGATTATATAGGGGTTGCCCACGATGTCTGCAGGCATGCTCGTGACTGCAGAGGCCAATCCGGGACAGTCAGGTTCGACCGCAGTGGTTGCAGAGGGAGGTCTGGCCAGGGTTCTGAGTTGCAGCATCTCTGTGTTTTCTCCTGAGCCTCTTGTCCTTAAGGCTAAGTCTGCAAGAGTCCTCAAAGGAGACGGCTGCCTTGTAAATGGTGGAGCGCCAGGTGTCGCGGTCCGCAGCAAGTGAATACCACTGTCGGTGGTCGATTTGGCAGGCACTAAGTGACTTCTTGAGACAGTCTTTGTATCTTTTCTTTGGTGCCCCTCTGTCTCTGTGTCCAGTGGCGAGCTCGCCGAACAGGGTGATCTTGGGTAGGCGATGATCCTCCATCCTGGAGACGTGCCCCGCCCAGCGGAGCTGTGTCCGCAGCAGGAAAGCCTCGATGCTCACCGTTTCTGCCTTTTCAAGGACCTGGACGTTTGTGACATAGTCACTCCAGTGAATGCCAAGGATGGTACGCAGGCAGCGCTGGTGGAAGCGTTCGAGGAGTCGTAGTTGGCTGCGGTAGAGAGCCCATGTCTCGGAACCATACAGCAGGGTGGTGATGACAACAGCTCTGTACACGCTGATCATGGTTACTGTTTTCAGCCTTTGATTGTGCCACACCCGCTTGTATAGACGCCCGAAAGCGCTGTTCGCTTTTGCCAGCTTGCTGTCTAGCTCCTTGTCCAGCTTGGCGTCCGATGTGAGGATGCAGCCAAGGTAGGTAAACTGGCACACTGACTTCAATTCAGACTCGCCGATCTGGCTACAGACATCTAGACCCCTGCAGCACCCTCATACTGACTCCGAGAATCAAAATTAGCGTCAATGAGACCAACAAGAGACTTAAAGTTAAAGCAGCCTTGTGGCTTGATGAGGATGTATGCCTCTTACAGGCGGAGAGTGTTTTGTATCATGTTGGACCGTGTACCTAGTCAGGGCCCATGCTTGCAGTATTGTTTACATTTGCTCGACAGAGGGGGCAAGTGTCACTCATCAGTGTTGGCAGCTGGCCTCCCACCTCCCTAATTTTTAGGATGAACTCTGTTCATCGAGGACTGACTGTGTAGGCCTAAAATGCACTAGATTGATTGTACATTGCTTAACGTGCACTAGAGCATCATCTAGCTGGCCATAGCTTGTTCTCTCTGTCTCTCGTACAGGCCAACTAACTCGGCGCGGGTCTCAGTGACTGTCTTAAAAATGAATAAGTCATATATGACCGGCTCACTGACAGAGCAATGCGTCATTTCAAATTTGTATGCGTCAATGACCGATGGCCGACGAGCATCCTATAGGCTGCCTACTAATAGTTGCCCATCATATCTGATGTTTGCTGTTGTTGGGTAGTTGTTTTTTAATACTCGCTTATACAACTTCAAACCCAAACTTGCTACAGAGATACCTGATGGTAAGACCTATACATGCATATTAATTTGCATGACCCCTCGGAGAGGTCAAGGGTCAGAAGAGCTCAGGAAATAGGTAAAGAAAATAGCCATATTTTGACAGGAAACGTTTGTTATCAGACATGTTTGGATCGGTCGATACACGTCCTCCATAGGGCTTTGTCCTTCCTGTCTTAAGCTGTGTCCGTCCTGGTCATGGACAGCTTTCCACTGTTTTCATCAGACATGTGTGGATCGGTCGATACACGTCCTCCATAACGGCTTTGTCCTTCCTGTCTTAAGCTGTGTCCGTCCTGGTCATGGACGGCTTTCCACTGTTTGTCTGTCTTTGTCAATTTTTTTCCTTGAAATACGCTGAACGTTATGAATAGTATTTGAGAAAAAAAAATTATGTCCCAAAATAGCTCTTTTTGATATATTTCCTGATCTCCTGTGACGTTGACCTTTGTGAGTGGTCACTGAAATTGGTATGTTTAGAAATGTCTTGCCACGAAGTACCAACCCTGTATTGCTGTTACAACATTAAACACTTGCTTATTTATTGACCTTTTGCAAAGATCAAGGTCACAGGGTTTGCCATTCTTGTTTTGCT